>JAANDH010000417.1:3038-53546 GCA_011799765.1 Nymphaea thermarum
CTCAGACTGGACTTATCTAACAGCCCGTCTGCAACAAGACTTCGAACAAAAGACTGACTACAATGAGCCAATCGACCATGCCAAATGGATGGCTTATTATGCTCTGCAATATTGACTTCACTATGACTTGGAAAACATGACTCTGAAAGACGAGGTTGTTTGGACATCGTTGGAGCTTCTTCAAGGACATACATATCTCATTTGCGAGTGCCCTCAGCGAATGTCTTCTTGGTTCGAACATCCTTGACATAAACAGAAGATGGTGTGAATTCAACAGAAGAGTGTCATCAATAAGTTTAGAGACTGAGATTATATTTTTCTTGACACTCGGAACAACAAGAACATTCTTTAACGGTATGGAAGAATTACCCATAGATATTCGTGCATTCCCAACGTGTGATATTGTGTGATGGGAACCATCTCCCGTGACAACTGAGCCTTGACCTAAATAAGGGAAAACACTAGAAAGGTTACCTGTATCACCAGTAAGATGGGCTGCTGCTCCAGAGTCCACGTACCACTCTCCCTGCTCATTCTGTTTCAACTGGAGTTTGGATATGGCTGTCATCAGAAGTTGTTGTGCGTCTGCTGGAATGTTGGATGTCACATTTTGGCCAGATGATGATGAAGCAGCCCCTGCTGCTGCCTTGCCCTCACGCCTGATATGATTATTTTTGTTCTGAGGGTCGTGCCAACACTCTGACTTCACATGTCCCCTCTTGTTACAATAGAAGCAAGTCGGGACCCTTCTAGGTGTGCTAGAAGTAGTGTTTGTACCTGAAGGGGTTGGAAGAATACCTCTTCCCATGCCTGCCTGAGGGGTCCAAGGACGGATACGATGTCCTTGCATTGCATGAGCCCCTGTAATCAAAACATTGTGGCTGTTGGAAGAGATCAAGTTTTGCCGCTGTACACGACTAGCTTCATGTTGAAAAAGCTTAGCCTTCAAATCTTCAAAGGATGGAAGAATAGGCATAACTTCTAAGGCTGTGCAAAATATGTCAAATTCTGTTCCCAGCCCACTTAGAGCTTGCTGCACTTTATCTTTGTCGCTGACCGGATGCCCAATGGCAGCAAGTTGATCACTTACACTTTTAATTTCATTCAAATACTCCAAGACTGTACGCGTCCCACGTTTGATGTCCTGAAACTGCCTTATTAGCTGCAGAAAACGTGCTTCTGATACTTGAGAATACGTTGTGGCGAGTGTAGACCACAACTCTAGGGCTGTCAAATCATCATCGACGCCCCCCAAAACTTCCTCTGACAGGGTAGAAGTGATGTAGGCAACAAGAGACTGGTCATGGGCCAGCCAAACTTCATATGCAGGATTATTTTCAGTAACAGTTTCATATTCAAATCTGATTTCACTCCCAGTCGAAACCCCACAGCCCTGATCTGCCACTACCGTCCTCTTCACTTCACGATCAATGTACTGTGGGGGTGCCGGAGTAGTGCCGTCGATGTGTCCATAAAGTCTATGGCTTTTGATGAACGGAACAATTTGACGTTTCCAGGTCAAATAGTTACTGTGGTTCAGTTTTTGGGAGATAAGCTGGGAGAGAAAACTGGAAGACAAGATAGAAGAATTCGGCTGATCCATGGCCAATGATTTTTAGGGCAGAAATTAGGGCANCCAACGATTTTAGGGCAGAAATTAGGGCAAAATCTTAGGGCAGAAATTAGGGCAAAATCTCCACGAGAATCCCCGCGATTAACCAAGTTCCCCAAAACGTGTAAGAGGCCGATTAAGGTTGATTTCACCGTGAGAGATGAACTCGACCCTAATGAACCACAACACAACTCGTGGTGAAAGTGGAGAATCGAACGGACCAGGAGATTAGGGCTAATCACGCCAAAAGAAAGAGAATCTAGGGCAGAAAATAGAAATCGAGTAGTTCACGCCAGAAAAGAGGGATTTAGGGCAGAATCTGCAATTAGGGTTAACACTTACAGGAGGACAATGCTGAACCTGGCTCTGATACCATGTAAGAATCTTCAGAAGTTCGTGTCTCTCCGGCTGTAAACAAAAGATTGAGAAGAAAAGATGGAGAATGGTTCGATGGAGGCAAAAGGTGCATACGGCAATGAGCCCTGCGATCCCTTAATCTTTTGTTATATCAAAGTAGTGACCTAATCTGGTCACAACAGTTTGTACACAAAAAGATAAAAAATTACAAGTATGCCACCGCCTAGTGCATTGGGGCACGTGGAGTATAAAAGAATAAAAGAATTGGATCGGGTCTGTCTGACCCGATCCCATGTACATAAGCTTAACAGCTTAACACTCACTTCTACTTCTACTTGCCAACTGCCAATTGCAGAGTTCGTAACTATGGCACATGGTATCTTATTTTTTCTAAAAGGATACCATATGTGGGTGATTGGATAGTTTAAATTTATTAAAGTTGATATTCAGATTGATGTTGGCCTTGCATTGATCATAATGCCAAAACTGAAATTTCGTAAAATCTGTGAAGTGGGTTAAGTTTGAACCAGGACCCACTCAAACCACTTTATTTTCTATCTTGGTTAAATGAAATTATCAGTTTTTTGTGTTTCCATTTTATATAGCATTGGTGTGGCCTAACTTGTCAAATCAAAGTTGGAGACAAGTTGGTCAAGGTCCTAAAATAACTTAGTTTGTATTAGCGAGTCCAAGTTGGTTGACTAAAATAAAATCAATGAGGTATAACAATACACACGCTTGAAGAGAGAGAAGGGAAAATATATTGATATCACATAAATTTTGTGTATTAATATATTATTTCGAGATATTTCATAAAAATTATTTTAATATATTGTAATCTTTTCTGAATTTCTTTTGATATAATTCTTTTGAGTTTTTATCAATATTTTTTAAATAAAATTGTAGTTAAATTATAGTTTCTTAATTTTATCTGTTACTTTTCTTATATATTTTATTTAACTTTTGAGTTCCCAAGGTTTTCCCAAGAAAAACAAACTTTCCAGTTAATACGCAAGAAAAAACTCTCTCTGATAAACTCCAAGAAAAAATATTTGTGATTATAATATGCATATATCCATATATATTATATACAAATCATGCAAGAAATATATATATATATATATATATATATATATATATATATATATATATATATTATATAATGTGTAATGATACTAATAGACAAAAGCACAAAATATACAGTTCAATAAGGGCAAAAGGATTGATAAAATATGATAGGCAGTAAAAATCCCTAATTGGTCAATGACTAGGTGTTGACTAGTTCCTGGCGACTGGAATGTCAAGGATTAGTCCCCTAACCAGCTACTGGTTCGGCTAGGAAACTTGTCTGACTGGCTAGTTTCTTGTTTGAAATCATAGGGTACAGCATATCTAGTTTAGTGAGTTGGTTTCATAATTCATACTCATTTGGCAAATGTTCATTCGTTAAAAGTACCATCAGATTGATTATCAGTTAACTACCTGTAATTCATGAAAAGTCTTACACCTTCCTGGATGCACATGTTACATGTGAATTCTTTTTATAAAGTGCTAGTAGATGCATAGTACTGACCTTTACACGGCTGTCATAGATGTTGCCTTCACAATCTAAGCTGCTGACAATATGCTTATGCAGCCATGGTAACTTTGACAACTTCAATGTGCTGGAAGATTGTAGCAAATAAGTTTGACAAGTCGTCTGGCATTGGAGTTGTAATATATCAGAAACCGATTTCGAGTAATTGTTATGCAAAGAGAGTTTCAAATGATCCTCCAGTATGCGATGGCAGCCAAATTTATAATAGTTCATGGTACTGACTTCAGTCTGATATTTACCTTTGGTGATTCCCATTATGTGTTTTACTTATTTTTGCTAATGGCTTTCACTGCAAGGTATACACCATTGGAGGGTTGCATTTTCCCACTACCATCATCTAACTCAGGACCAGGTTATAGGTGGCCTCAGCCATGGCCAAGAAGGCTCAAAAGCAGACCTACTTGGTTATCTGAGTCCGTAAATAACCTCCCAAGCTTTGAAGAAGATACTGAAAGCTGGGGAAGACGTGTATCAGATTTCTACTTACAAGGGCTTTCACTCAACTGGTCAAGTGTTCGGAATATAATGGACATGAATGCAGGCTATGGAGGGTAAGTTGCATTTCTACATTTTGGATAGTGTCTCTGTGTTTACATGCATGTACTTTTAGTTTGTTGCATGTCATATAAAGATGAGATCTCTGTCCAGATTTCACTTTGTAAATGAGTTGGATTTTTCTCTGGAAAATGAAAATTTCCTGTATAATACTTTTTGAGCTAATGCACAAGGAGACCATCAAGCAGGGGATCTACCTCTATTGACACCCAGAACATGAGAATGAACTTGTCAAAGCTGCATCAGATTTTATCAACAAATTCATACTTTTGCTTATTTATGAAATTGCGGTTTGTTATTTGTAAATGCATTCGCCATTTTGGGAAATCCTATCCTTACAGTTTATACGTGAATGCATACAAGCATGTGCATGTGCATGTGCGTGTGTGTGTGTGTGTGTATGTGTATATATATATATATATATATATATATATATATATATATATATATATATATATATATATATATATATATATATATATATATATATATATATGTCCAAGCTTTCTGAAATTGCTTTAAGAATGTACCTGCACCCATGTGTTCTGTTCAGATGCTGAACCATTCTGCAAGAATCTCGCATCTGAAATGCAGCAAGGAGCCATGTTAAAAGCATAAATAGGTAAACAATCTTTTGATTGTTCTGACCTGCTTGATTTGAGCTCATGAATCGTTCACCTTCTTTCCTCTAAACAAACTTAGAGGAAATTAGTGAGTTGATATCATCATTTCTTAAGCATGATCCTCAATCCGAGAGAAAATCCTTCCTTTTTAAACCTTTATCATTTCAGTGAAAGAACTACAAACATGTTAAAAGCACTTCCAAAAATGCAGCTGAGCCGAGCAGAGGAACTTCTATTGTGTTTGCATCTTCTTGTTGGAGAGATTTAGATTATTAGAACTTAAGCTTTCATAATCTCTCAAGAAGACTACGGAGCAGTATGGCTTTGAAAGATCAGAGTGGAGAAATACAGGATGATCTACTGCAAGGAAGCAAAAAATATTCAGAATCATGATCCAAGAATGTGAATGGCACCATTTACCATGTTCTCTAAAAATGCTAGCAATGCATTACCTCTTTGAATCTCTATGTGTTTGTGTGCTAGCCTACGATCATGTATTATTGTGATTCTTTACACCAGTGTCATGGATATCATGATATTTTCGAGAATATTGTGATGTTAATGAGAAAATAAAAAGAAGAAAAACAAACGTGAAAATTTGTGATATTTTGAAAAAAAAATGAAAAATATATTTAGCACATTTTTTGTGATTTACCCCCATTTTTTCATTTTTCTCTTTTTTAACATTAATATCAGCAGGGATTTAAATATAAACTTAAACTAAAAGTTTTTTCATTTATTTTTGTCATCATTTAAACATTCTTTCTATCATTTTATGTTTTTAGGTTCTGAATTCTGATTTATTCCATTTTTATTTATTTTTTGATTTTTTTAAAAGTTTTCCAAGTTTTTCTCAAGAAAAACAACTTTGCTAAAATATATCCAAGAAAAACCTTGTCATTAAAAACCTCAGAACGATAGTTGTGACAATGTTTTATATCTCCACAGAGTCTGTGCCTAACATGCATGTCTTCTAGACCATAGCTACAGGCCTTTAGCCATCTCACATGATCACGTTTTATCCTTGGAAAATCTCTCTTAACGGTAATAAATAATAATGTTAAAGCTTTACTTGTGATTCCAACAGCCAATGTTTTGATTAATAATATTCTTAGTTGGTATTATGCACTTCATTTTTCTATCCAATTTCTTGACATTTTTGTAGGCAAACGTAATAGAAGTGTAAACAGAAAAAATTGAACGAGGAGATCATTTGGGAAAGTTGCTTGACATAGCGGGCTGAGTCTCTTGACAAAGGGTCTTCTTGTGACAGTTTTTTGTTTTATCAGATTTGCCGCAGCACTCATTGGTGAGCCTGTATGGGTCATGAATGTCGTGCCTGTCAATGGACCAGACACACTGCCGACCATTTTCGAGAGAGGGTTGATCGGGATTTATCATGATTGGTGTGAATCATTCAACACGTATCCACGGACATACGATCTTCTTCATGCATATGATCTATTCACTAATCTTCCACAAAGGTTGAAAATTTTCAGATTGCACCTTTTTTAATAGACTTGTTTGGTTTGGCAATTGAGGCTTGAGATTTGTTTACTGTACTGGCAGGTGTGACATGATCGACACGGTAGTGGAAATGGACAGGATACTAAGACCTGAGGGATGGGCCTTGATCAAGGATTCTGTTCCCAATATGAAGAAACTGAAAGCCATTATGCTTTCTCTTCATTGGAAAATTTATTTTCAGAACAGTGAGTTTCTTGTTGGTAGAAAAGGCAATTGGCAGCCGACAAATGTAGAATTCAACTAAACAATTCTTTGCAGTTTATCCACTTTATTTATTTATTTTTTTTTTTTGGGGTACTAGAACTATCATGTATTCATGCTTGATTGTTCCATGATCATCATGTTCTGTTAGCCAAGAATGTCCATGTCTGTTCAAAATGCTTTGGTGTAGACCTCTACTTGATTCTCATTTTGCTGCTTTTGAGAGTTTTTGGTTTTTGGATTTTTATAGTCTTGATTACAGCTCTACACATCAAATGTTTTTGGTCCAGCAATTGCACATTGATCTACTAAAAGGCCATGGCAAAATCTTGAATCCATTACGAAGTCCACTGGGCCAGCATAGATCTTTCATGGTCTGCGATATAATTTTTTTTTTTTTTAAAACTTTGATGTCTTCTTTTTAGGAATATGAAAAATGTGGATTTTCTTTTTGTGTTGTTTGAAAAGAGCTGTCATCTTATTTAGTCTGAAATTATCTTGTTTGCTCTCATTTCTGTAAATAGATGAAATTTCTCCCTCATCTCCGTAAATGGATGAAATTTGAATTTTGTTTCGATTAATATCAAAAAAATCCTCCTTGTTCTTTGAACTGTCTCAATTTCAAAGAAATCTAATATTTTTGTGGAGATGAGTGAAAGCAAGTTTTCCTAACTGAATAAGATGCCAATTTTTCCTAAAACAAGATGATTAACATTACTCTGAAGTTTTTCCTAATCCTTATGCACAAATCAAAATTTTGTCATATTTCTTGGTCCATGCTCCCACATCCAGCTGATGCCTGAGGTTAGGTCCGAACTTTGTTGAAGCCAACTGCTGAGCCTGAACCTCCTTTGTTTCACGAAAATTCTAGTCTTTTCTAACCTAAAAGAACGTTACTAGCCAATCCAAAGTGCAGTTTTCAACTTCACAACAAACTTTACATCTATGGTGTTCATAAAACATGAAAAGATATTGTTAATTTGCATCTTAATACTTTCTCTTATCGTCTTAGTCTCACTTTCTGGAGAAGCTTTTTCCTTTTCCTCTTCACGCAATGTCATTTTGTGTCAGCGACTTTTGTGAGCTTTAATTGAGTCTCAAATACTGTACTCGTTCAGTTGCTCACTATAAAGAAGGGTCTTTAGACTACCACCTCATGTCATATAATTGGATGTTCAAGCTTGAAAGAAATATGATAGATGGTCTTTTTTTTTTTTTCTTAAATTAGGTTGCATTTAATCACTATGGATCCCAGGTTTGTGGTTTTGAGGTCCGAACCAACTCTGCTCTGCCCCCCCTCCCCAACCAAAAAAAAAAAAAAAACCCTGGACTTGCTTTTTACAATATAGTGTGGATTTGAGATCCATGCTGGGGCCGAAATTCATAGTTTGTTAAAAGGGTGGATCTCACCTATTGTTCAGATCCCCTCGGACCTGAGATCCGTGAGAAATCAAACACAACCTTAGTTTTTATCACATGAAAAGAGGACCTGATTTGAAGCTTCTTCAAGACATACTTAGAGAAACAAGTAGATGACATGCAACAACAAGAATGACGCGTAACAACCTTAACAGCCATGCACCCATAGCAAGTAACCAAATGCTCAAGCTAAGTGTTCAGCTCTCCAGGTCCCTATGGAACCCTTTAGTAAAAAAGGACTAAGAAAAAAGAAACAATCTTGTCATAAAGGGCCAAACTTAGACACATTCACTTAAAAGACAACATAAAGAATCAGACTGTATTGTAGTAGAAAGAGCATGATAACATGCTTAAGTGTACATCGTTATGGTCCAGTATAACATATAGAAGAAAAGAAGCCTTATGACTAGGGATGTACAACAAGCCAAGCCAATTTGGGCTCGACTCGAACTTGCCATGTATGTTCAGCTCGAGCTTGACTCATTTAATAAACGAGTTGAGATTGATCTTGAATTAGAGCTCGAGTTATAAATGTGTTGAGTTTGAGTTACATGAGCTCGACTCGTGTCTTCCTTGTTTGTTAATCTTCAGGGGTATGTTAGCAACTTTTTGACAAAGGTTGACACCATTTTTATTGTTTTCATTTAAAGTAAAAGAAAATATATGAATCAAGTGACATGAGCTTAGACAAGTCGAGTCGAACTTGAGCTTCAGTTGCATCATAGAGCTCGAGTTGAGCAATATGTGGCTGGAGCTGGCTGAGCTCGAGCTTGGCTCCTTCGTGGTACATTCCTACTTATTACGTTGTAGCTAATTCCTTTAGGGGGTGTTTGATACGCCGGAAATCTCCTGTAGCAGAGGAGAAAAATTTCAAATATTTGAAATTTTTCTAATTTCATCAAACGAGAAGATATTTTTTTTTTCCGTTAGAGGTGGAAACCGAAAAAAATTTCCAAATTTTTTTTTTCCAGCCAGAGGGGTGGAAAAAATTTTCCGTACCATTGGAGGAAGGAAGGAATGGAAGGAAGAAGAAGGAAAGGAGAATGATACGAGCCTTCCTAGGACTCATACTTCCCATGTGGGCACCTCCGCCGAAGGCGCCCAGATTCATAGTGAGGCTAACATTTCTTCCCTTGAGTTTTCCGATTAACAGGTGGGAGCGGCTACGGAAGCGGGTGAAAACTCTAGGGAGGCTAACTTTCGGAGTTTCCCTACGGCTTCTAAGGAAGAAAGCGGGATTATTCGTTGTGAGGTTAAGTCCTTTCACAAAAGCGGAGAGCAAGAAGGAGCCAAGCCGGGATTGCGTGGAGAATCATTGTAAGGCTAAGGAAGTCTCGCGCGTTGAAGACCTAGGTGGGCTCGACCTAGGAGACCTAGACCCACCCGGTCTAGGTGTGGAAGGCCTAGGCGCGCCTTGCCTAGATGAAGAAGACCCAGACCCACTTAGTCCGGAAGAGGAAGACCTAGGCACGTTGGACCTAGAGGATGGTGGGCTCGGCTTGGAGAGGAGGACGTGTGATCCGGACGTGGATCAAGGCTAGTGGGCTCGAACCCACTTGGAGGAACATATTGGCGAAGCTCGGGCGGACCCGGGCGAGGTGGGGCCTTTGGCCCAATTTAGACATAGACTTGTTATTTGGTTTGAATTGCTTCTTGTACCGTTTCTTTTATGAGACTCGCTTTGATTTCATCTCATCTCGAGACAACACTTAGAACCGGTTCGGGCACTTGTATTTAAGCCCAAAACCGAGACATTTGTTCATTATCGTTGAATTGAATTGAGTTTTCTCTCTCCATGCGTGGAGCTTGTTCTTGGTCCTTAGGACGTGGCTCCTTGTGAACGATACACTAAAATACTCACCATTGCCGTAAGATCATTGGAGGTTCAAGCTCCGTTAATGGCTGCCGGCAGCCATTAACGACTTGATCTTGCATCGAACACGAACCAAGGTACCCTTGGCTAGGCGGCTGTGCCTTTTCCTCGACCATACCCAAGTGTTTCCACTTCCTAACATTTGGGGGAAAGGATCTCGGCTTCCCTTGTCCACAACATCAACGGAGAACCAGTCCTTGCATTCGAGGAGATCTCCTAGTCTAACTAGGGCTGGAACAACGGCATCGCGTGGAGAAGAAGGCCTTCCTCGGGGTGGGGACGACCAGGAGCATCCGGCTGGAGCTATTCCAGCCGCCTAAATTGTGGTAAAACTCTGTTGACTTCGAGTTGGGTGAGGCGTCCCTAGCTTCCTTTTGAAATCTGGATCAAAAGGAAAAGTTAGGGGGAGGAAGATCGTAGAGAAATCGTGGAGAGAAAGAAGAAAAATGCGGAAAGGACGTGCCGCAGATTTCTGAAGAGAAGGACAGGAAGCTGCTCTGATCTGAGGCCTGTTCCAGACGATTCCCGGGAAGTTTTGAGGAGATCTATAGCTCGTTGGAAAGCTCTCGGTGTCAGGTACAACATACTAAAGTTCTAGCCTGATCGGAGCAGGGCGCACCGGTCAACCGCCGCGGAAGTCTGCTATTTCCGCCGCCGCCGTTCTGTCGCAGTCCGCCGCAGAACTGCCACTTGCAGAGGCTGTTTCTGGTAATTCCGGTGGATTTTCAGGCAGGCCTTATACCGTTGGATTTGTAATTAAATTTTCTACAACATATCCAAAAATCACGGTGATCGAAGCTCATTTGACTGGTGAACCATCGTCTGCAAGTTCTGGTCGCCTGAAGGACTGTTCGCTAGTTTTCATGGAGAATACCTGAATTCCGGCATTCAATCCGGCCAGATCCGGCGTCCTCCAGCCAGATTCAACTTTCGGGTAACTAGTTCCAAGTCTGCCCTTGAATTATTTCGATTTTACTTTAGTTAATTTACATTTGGCAAGGGTAGAAGTGTCCAAAAGGGCCGGTGAAGCCCTAGCACCCAAAGTGTGCCTAAAAGGCAACATTTGGGCGCCGTCTCTCTTTCCCTCCACCTTTGGCGACATTTGTGGAAAGGGATTAGCAGCGGGTCCTCGAGGAGGACAGGTGGCGACATGTGAGGAAGGCACCAACCGATTGATCCACGTGATTGACAACGAAAAGGGAAGGCGCCGCAAAGTTTTAGGAGCGGGTGCCAAGTGTCCCCTCCGTTCCAAAAAGGAAGGACCTTGGCGCGATCTCCTCCCCTGTTCTATAGCAACGGATTTGGAAGGAAAATTGGCGCGTTTTTGGTACGTTGAACCTGGACTCTTCCCAACTAAAGTAGGTGCTAGGTGGCGCCACAAGGAGGAAACACGTGGTGCAAGGCAGCTCGGACCATCCCCACGAGATCCTTCTTCCGATTTGGACTCCAACAATTAAGGGAGGAGATAGGCAAGCCGACTGGGTGCATTGCACCTAGACCAATTCCAGCAAAGGCAAGAGATCAACATCAGCCTTGGAGATTCTCATCAACCGATTGAAGGAGATTTCCTCCACGATCATAGGAGGGGATTTGCGCAACGTTGGGAGAGCTCTTCCAACCAAGCCCGAAGTAGGAGAAGGAGTCACATTTGTGGAAACACATGGGACACTCAAGGAGCCGAGAGGAACAAGGGAGAACCGGCTGGATTCCGACTATCATACCTCGCCGGAGCTTCCACCACCGCCGGAGAAAAGGAAGACACGCGTGTGTTGGCGCTTCCAACACTTGCATCCCCCTATCTACGACACTTCCTAGGGGTTAAACGCATCTCCGGTGAAGTGCATTAGCCTCTTGCCTTTACACTTTCGCTCGTTTAGTTCTTGATTGCTCGTCCTTTCTCATTCGAGTGGAGCATTTGGAGTGGTTGATTCGTGACCTTGGAGAAGACAATTAAGGAGGAGTGGAGCTTAATTTGAGGATAACCTCAACGTCTGCCGGCGCTCCGGCGATCGCTTCCCCCTTACACTACAAAGACCGGGGTTAAATTGGTCTAACGGGTGAAGGCTATCCTCTTCTCGAAGTTGAATTATTGTTGACTTCTTGACATTGATTCTTGCTGGTTTGCTCTCTAAATCTGAATTCCAGCAAAAGGGACGTGCGGCTCAACCTCTACCCATGGAGGACTTGAAGCCCGAGGGAGAAGGAACCGCATCCGCCGGGCGAAATCGGTGATAGCCTTCCCCAATCGACAATCCGTGCACTCTTGGGGTCGATTGGACATCCGGTGAAGATAATCCCTCTCTCTTATACGTTCACTCCTAGATAGAACTTGATTCTCTTTTGTTATTATGAATCTATCTAAGGATCATTGCTCCCGGGGAAGAAGAGGAGCTGAATACCGAAGGGCAACCTTGCGTTGTGGCCTTTACCTTCGGTGAGCACGAGGAGCCCCAAGCGTAGCCTTGGGAGGTACATTCGGATCACCCTATAGATCCGGGGTTAAGGGTGTTCTTGCTTTCATCCCGCCTTTGGAATTGGCAACCGGCTGGAACCCCTCTAAGGCACCTTGCCAAGGACACAGTTTCCGGGTTGTGGACCACCTAGGGAAAAGGGTGTGGTTTGTTTCGAGTAGGGATTGCATGACAGGATGGTTTGATGAATGTTGAGTGAGTTGAGCGTATTGATGTATCGTGACGCGTTGTACTAAGCCTCACATCCACTCAAGAATTTTGTAGTAGGTTTAAGCCGGTTTGGGAAGCCTCACTTGTAAATCTTGACCTACTATTAAGCCGGGGTGACTGTCCGGCAGGGAAAAACCATTCTTGTATGAAATTTTAAACCTATTTCGGCAACATTCTCCTAGATCCGGGAGAGGGTCTCGGTGACTTGAAGATTTATATATCACATCCGGGTCAGACCCTACCAGAGAAGAAGGGAGGAGGAAGGGAAAGGAAGGAAGAACAAGGGAGGAAGAAGAAGGGAAGTAGAAGAAGGGAGGAGGAATGGAAGGGAAGGAAGAAGAAGGGAGGAAGAAGAAGGGAAGGAGAAGAAGGGAGGAGGAAGGAGGAAGGGAAGGGAAGGAAGAACAAGGAAGGAAGAAGAAGGGAAGGAGAAGAAGGGAGGAGGAACGGAAGGGAAGGAAGAAGAAGGGAGGAAGAAGAAGGGAAAGAGAAGAAGGGAGGAGGAAGGATGAAGGAGGAAGAAGGGAAGGAGGGAAGGAGAAGAGGGGAAGAGGGGGAAGAGGGCACGGCTAGGAGGGAAGGAGAAGAGGGGAAGAAGGGGAAGAGGGCACGGCGAGGAGGGAAGGAGAAGAGGGGAAGAAGGGGAGGAGGGCACGGCGAGGAGGGAAGGAGAAGAGGGGAAGAAGGGGAGGAGGGCACGACGAAGAGGGAAGGAGAAGAGGGGAAAAAGGGGAAGATGACAAGAGGAAAGGAAAGGGGAAAGAGCGATGGAGTAAAAGCTCACCCGTGGATGACCAAAGCTTCCCGGCGGATAACCAGAGCCCACCGCCGAACGTCTGGGCCCGTTTGCAGCACACACAGGGCAGTGACAGAGAAAGAAAGAGGGGAGAAGGCTGCCGGATGGGTAGAGAGAAGAGCCGGCGGCGCTCAATCTTGAGAAAGAGGGAGAGAGCTCTCACCTATGACGGCGGCAAATTGAGAGAGGCAGCAACCCCTTCACAGCTTAGCCGGTGAGGGGAGAAAGAAAGTTTTGCGACAATTCACCGATCACCCTTCTTCCATCCTTCTTCATCTTAACCAGAAACATGATCACCCTTCTTCATCTTAGCCTGAAACATATTTCTTTTTAATCAAATTGAGAAACAGTCATCAAACACACATCCAAATGGGAAGTAGAAAATTTTTTACTAATTCCTTTTTTCCAGGAAACTTATTTCCAGCAAAATGTCTCCAATTCTTGATTTCCATTGCATCAAACGCCCCCTTAGAGAGTGGAACTCCTTTGCTACGTCAGGTTCAAAGGGGGGGGGGGGGCGTGGGTGGGTGTGGTGGTGGAGCAATTTACAGACCACAACCATAGAGTTTTTTGCCCACCGGACCTGCTTCACGCTCTTCCTACTTCCAACCGATGCTAGGATTCCCTAACTGACGTTAATGGCATGCAAGAGGACAAAAAGAAAGACTGCAAGAGAGATATGCTCTCTTATATGGGCAGGATTTGTCTTAAGAGTGTTCTGTTACATATTATATGCTACTGGCCTAATCTTTCACTCTCCCTCAGCATCCTCTTAAAAATGGACAAACCTTACAGATGAGCATCGGCATCCCCACTTTTTAGGCTAGAAGACCCTGTGCACTCCCATCCATGAGGGTGGTGTGGGTCTCACCGATATTCACATCTTATGTAAGGCCATGATGATGCAGTGGGCCTCACAAAGAAATCTGCTCACCAATCAGCCTCTTGGAAAACAATTTGTTCGGCATGGACTGAATTTGGCCACTTAGTTCAGTGGAGACTTGGCGACGGCATTTGGTTTGATTTCTAGGGCTGGGAATTCTCAACACACTCCCTAATGATGAAGATTTCGGCCCGATCAGCCGTTTTTTGGACAAGTCAGTGTCGGAGGTTATCCTTGTCAAGACGGACATCGTTCCTACTGACTATAATGTCTTTGAAGCAGCTCCCTCCCCTGGCCATGCCACCGGGGTTCCCTCGGCCATGGAGATTGAGCCAGGCTTTCGTCCGACAAGTCAAAGTTTGATATCTCCGGCGGCCGGTGACGAATGTCGACGGCAAGATGAAAGCATGGAAGACTTGGGGCATGAAAAATATGAATCGGGGTTTGAAGAAGGGGAAGGAGAAGGAACCCTGACGTACAACAGATAGAGGAGGATGAGGATTTATTCTTTGAGAGTGGGTCCCCCATGGAAATCTATTTGATTGTATCGAAAAGAACAAGGGAAAAGCACTGTCATTGGAGAGAGTGGGCCATTTGGAGCAGCGAGAAGGATGGGACAATAAGCGCATATTCACCTAAAATCTTGGGCAACGATCCTCAACAGAGAAGAAATAATGTCTGATCGAGAGCAGGAAGAGTTGGAAATGCATACTAATTACCATGAACGGTCTTCTCCGTGTGATCATCTCCGAAGAAGATTTAGAGAAGATGAAAAGACCATCCAAACTTACAGCTATAGCTTGTTTCTTCGGTGGGATGAACAAAGTATCAATGGAGGCCAGTTACATAGTGTCGAGGTTGCGCTCTCTGTGGCTCCTTTGTAGGTGAAGGTTATTTCCTTGTACGAACCTTTTTCTAGCGAAGCTCAATATCATCCTTCGAAAACAGTCATGGAGGTTGGGAGAAACACTACTGCTGGGGTGCATATGGACTCTTGGTATGGACCTCTGTATTGAAGAATCTATGAAGGTTCCAGTTTCCACTGTAGGTGCGGCTTCCTGGACTCGCGCATTCTATGGAACAAACGAATCTACTTTACAGTGGCCCGAGCGCTTGGTGGGGAATTCATAGAATCAGACCTCTTTACAAAGGTTCAACTAAGGATGAGATTTGCTAGGATTTGTGAGGTGTCCCTCTGCTTCAAGCTCCATTCGATGGTGGAGTTGGAGTGTGGAAAGAACGATATTTGTACGCAGACCGTCACGTATGAAGGATAAATCAAATTCTATATGAAATGTCGCATGACATCCCACTTTACTAAAGATTGTCGAGCAATGGAGCCTCAGCCAACGTAGCGACCACCGACCAGCCAAGGTTGGAAGGAGGTGACTATTGCTCGAAATGGCCATCGCAACCAGAGATCTGGACCAGAAACGTCTCGCCCCCCAACTCGCCCTGTGCAGGAGGGAAACTAATTTGCTGCATTAAGTGGCCATAGACGGGAGAGGTAATGGAAGAGACGACCCCTATTCCCATACAACTCGGCAATCCAGATGATCTCTCTCCCAATCGGCAACCGGTCATCAGAACTCCTCAACCTTGCTAAACTGATATTTCTCTTGGGCCCCGTTTGATTGTCAGGGGAAATGCTGTGCACCAGTTGAAATCTGAAAAAATTGTGCACGATTTCAACCGGCGTCATCAAACACCATAAAAATTTCCAAGGTAAAAACTAAAATCTTGGGTAAACTTACCCCGAAAAAAAGTCGGACCCCGGAGGGTCCGACTTTTTTGCGAGAGACAAAAATTTTTGCCCGTTAGAGCTTGCTCGCTTCTTCGACTCTACGTTCCTTTGCATTGTCTTTGACCTCTCGCCGTGCTCTCCACCATCACCGCCACTCAGCCTCTAGCCATCGCTCTCCCCCACCATCATCACCTACACGAAGGTATGTCTGTCTCTCTCTCTCCCCCACCATCATGGCATAGACTTCCCTTTGTCTATGCGAGAGAAGAAGTCTCCGGCAAAGGGTGACACTGTTGTGGTATTCCAACTTCACCAACTTGTCCATCACCTGATTTGGGCTTTTTTTCTATTAAAGCTTCAGCTTTTCTTCTTCTTTCTCTGGCAGCTACTCTCGTCATCCGACAATGTATCTCATCATCTGACGGCAGGTTTTTTTTGGCACCTATAAGATTTTATCATGTTTTCTTCAAATAACTGTCCATCCGTCCCTACTTGAAACCACAAGTGAGACCATATTTTATTGTGTCCTTATTCGAGTAATTTCAGTACTGTGATACTTGACAATCCAATGCAACTCGTTAATCCAAATGTCTGCAATCTTCTTCTTCGCGTTGAACTAGGAACCAAGAGATGCATGGATGCATAGAAAAGTTCCTTTTCCTACAGAAGTTTTCTGATTTTACTTCGTTGTAGCAGTAGAGAGTTCATTTCGCCCTTCCTCTATATGAAAGGAATGAAAGAGTATTCAGAAATTTTTAACGTGGTTCACCTGCTAAGGCTGCATCCACGATGCAGGGACTCTCACACACTACCGTGGTTCCTGCTTTCCTTTTATATGCTCTGTTGCTTTACAATGGATGGGAATAACCTTTCCAGTTTTAACAGACTCAATAAGGTTTCCCCTTTCAGTTACATCCTCTTTACATGAGGATGGATTACATGCTAACATGGTTCCACATTTGGTGGAGCTGATGTAACCAACTGCACGTTCATTGTTGGTGGAGCTGATGTAACCAACACCACGTTCAGTGTGATCAGAACGAGGATCTTTCACAGCCTCCCTCAAGTGCAACTGTATGCTTTGGAGGTTGAGCTTGACACGAAAATAATTAAACTGTGTGACAACAATGGGCTTGGTTAGGCCATCAGCAATTTGGTCATTTGATGAGAGATGGTGAACTCTGAGCAAACCTTTAGAAACTTTGTCGCGTACATAGTGAACGTCGACTTCAATGTGTTTGCTTTTGGAGTGAAACGTAGGATGAGCTGCAAGGTAGTTAGCGCTGATATTGTCACACCAAATGACTGGTGTGTTGACAACACTAACTTTCATCTCACTTAAGAGAGACTGAATCCAGGTTAGCTCTGCTGCGGCATTTGCTACTCCTCTGTATTCGGCCTTAGTGCTTGAGCGGGAGACAACATGTTGTTTCCTTGAACTCCATGAAACAAGGTTAGGGCCAATAAGGACTGCATACCTTGAGGTGGATTTTTGGTCATCAGGAGACCCAGCCCAATCAGCATCTGTGTAGACATTAATGCTAGTGTCTTTGGATGCTTTGAACATCAATCCATACTGAATAGTATATTTCAAATACCTTAGGATTCTTTTAACCGCTGTCCAGTGAGCTATGGAAGGCTTGTGCATGAATTGGCACACTTTATTGATGCTGAAAGCGACGTCTGCTCTTGTGAGAGATATGTATTGTAAACCACCCACAATGCTCCTATACAAGGTAGGGTCCTCGAAATCAATGTCGTCTCCAATGTGTAAGTTAGAGGATGATGACATTGGAGTGGTGGAAGGTTTGTACTCATGCATTTTTGCCTTTTTTAGAAGATCCATGATGTACTTCCGTTGAGAGAGGATAGTACCTTGGGAATTATATAGAACTTCCACCCCAAGGAAAAATGAAGCCTCCCAAGATCCCTTAAGGCAAACAGCTCACCAAGAAGCTTAATAATCTTATTAGTAAGACTTTGGCAATTGCCGGTGACAAGAATGTCGTCAACATATACCAAAATATAAATGATATTTTCACCACTGTGCATGATAAATAAAGAAGGATCAGTTTTAGCGTTTGTGAATCTAAAATGAAAGAGGCTTTGACTCAGCCGTTGAAACTAGGCTCGAGGGGCTTGCTTTAGTCCATATAGGGCCTTATGAAGGTGGCAGACGTGTGATGGAAATTGGTGGTCGACGAAGCCGGGCGGTTGAGCCATATACACTTCCTCAGATAAGGTTCCATTAAGGAATGCATTATGGACATCAAGTTGTCTAATTATCCAATTCCCCCGTAAAGCAAGTGAGATCATGGTTCGAATAGTATCTGTTTTGACGACAGGGCTGAAAGTTTCAAAGAAGTCGACTCCTTCTTCTTGGTGAAGCCCTTTTGTGACAAGTCTAGCTTTGTGTCGCTCAAGAGTGCCATCTGACCTGCGTTTGATGCGGTACACCCATTTGCATCCCACAACATTCATGTCCGAGGTGTGAGGCACAAGAGACCATGTTTTATTCTTGAAAAGAGCTTGAAATTCATCTTGCATAGCAGCACACCACTCGTTGTGCTTGGTGGCTTCATTAAAATCTTTTGGTTCCTTGTCTTCAAGGAGTTTAGTCACTAAGAGACTAGAGAAAGCATAACGAGAGGATGGTTTGAGTGAACCAGTTTGGGAGCGTGTCACCATAGAGTGAGACCTTGAGGTGACCAGCAGTGCCTCTTGAAGAGCAGGTTGATCTGGACTTGTTTGTGGCGAGCTAGGCGCAATAAGCGGTCCACTGTCACGAACAGGGGTAGTAGGATTTTCTACAAGGGCACTGCTTGAAAAAGAAAGCCATGGAGGCACAAGAACAACTTGTGAGTGAGTTCCTCGGGCTGAAGTGTCATTAGCTGATTTTTAAATAAAAGAAAAATTTTCTTCATTGAAAATATATCTCTGGACACAATAATCTTGAATGAGTTAGGATCCATGCATAGATAGCCATGATGATTATCACTATAACCCATAAAAACATGAGCATGAGATCGATAGTCGAGTTTGTTGGATCTATACGCTCTCAAGTTGGGGAAGCATAGACACGCAAAAGTTTTAAGAAACTTGTAGTTGGGTTCCTTGTTCCAAAGCATTTCAAGAGGACTTGTATTTTTCAAGCCTGCAGCAGGCAATCGATTGATCAGAAATATTGCAGCTGAAAAGGCAAAATTTCAGAGTTGTTTTGGCACATTACTGTGAGCTATAAGAGTCAATCCAGTGTCAACGATATGCCTATGTTTGCATTCGGAGATGCCATTATGTTCTTGGGTGTGAGGACAGGAATAACGATGTTTAATTCCTACCTTGGAAAAATAGTTGTCCATGCACTTGTATTCTCCTCCACCGTCACTATGGAAGTTCTTAATTTTTCTTCCAAACATATTTTCAACCATTGCTTTAAACTTTTGAAAGGTCTCAACCACTTCAGATTTATGTTTCAACAAAAACAGCCATGTAAACCTTGACCTTGCATCAACAAAGATAACATAAAAACGATGTCCATAGAAATAGGGGCTGGCCCCCAAACATCTGAAAAGATGATCTCTAGAGGTTCCAATTTACTGTAATCAATGCGACTAAAGGGTAACTTATGCATTTTAGTAGTTTGACAGGAAGAACAAATTCTAATATTGCAGTCCAAAAAAGGTAAATTAAGGGAACTAAGCACACGATCAACAATTTTTCTATTTGGATGTCCCAACCAGGCGTGCCATGTAGCGCGACTAGCCTTTTCTCCAATGCAAGCAACTTTTTCTTTAAACTTGTCAAAGTCAAGAGTGTAGATTCCTCCTTTAACGTGTCCTCTCAACAACTCTTGTTTGGATCTGGCATCTCTAATTCTGCACTCTCTTGCATCAAATTCAAAAACAACGTTATTATCTGCAGCAAACTGATGCACAGAGAGAAGTTTCTTGGTGATAAGAGGAACATGAAGAATATCATGCAACTTGACATTGAAATTTCCAACTTTAAAGGATGAACTACCAATGTGTTTAATAGCTAAACCTGTACCATTTCCCACCTTGACAGAATCAGTGCCCGAGTACGCGGAATTTATTGATAAAGAGTTGAGATCAAGAGCAACTTGATGGGAAGCACCAGAACCAGGATACCACGAATCATCACTGGTGGTCTCAGATGTAGTAGCATTATACGCATGAGGAGGATTAGAATTAGAATTGTCTGATTGCTGGAATAATCTGCACATCTTTGCCGAGTGCCCTATTTTTTCACATAATTGATAGACAATGTGAGAGCGTTGATCATTATAATACCTTTGATTTTGCTGATTGTTGTTGTAGTTTCCTCGTCCTCGACCTTGTGAGCGAAATCGACCACCATGGCCTCCACGATAGTTTCCTCTTTCATAATATTGATTTCCGCTACCTTGGTTGGTTCTGTGAGTGACATTGGCTTCAACTTGTGAGTCGGATGCTTTTTCAATAGAATCACCTTCACCAAGGTAGGCTTCATGGGACAACAAGAGACTAAGTAATTCAGTCATGCTAATAGGATCCTTGCGAATAGAAATGAAAACACGCATTGCTTCATACTTTGGTGGAAGACCATGGAGTATATGAAGAATAAGGTCCTCTTCTTCAACTTTCTTTCCAGCAACTTTGAGATGGTGGGCAATGGATTTGGCTTTCTGAACAATTTGGGAAATAGATTTGTTTCCCTTTCTTAAATTCTGTAGCTGCTCCTTAAGTTGTAAGATGCGTGCACGTGACTGTGCAACATGAGCATCTTGCATAGTGGTCCAGACTTCATAAGACATTTTCAATCCAATAACTTGGGAGTGAACAGAGTCAGACAAAGAAGAAATAAGCCAGCTAAGGAGAAGCTGATCTTAAGATTTGAAGTTGAACAGCTCCCCATCTGCAAAAATTTGAAGCATTGTCATGTTACGAATGTTTGGTTTATGCATTAGTTGCACATAGCTTATTCCATTTGTTTTCCTTAGATTGTTAGAGGTTGACTTTTTTATATATTTCTTTGCTTGCTTATGCAACTTAGTAGCATAAATGTTCATGTTTCAATTCATAGTTTCAGTTTACCTTGGAATATTTCGTTATGTCATTTTTGTTTATGCAAACATTTTCATAATGAAAATTCTAGTTGTGAAGGAATATTCTATAATCAAGGGAGAATCTTACATGGACTGAAGCACAAATGGACTGCTTAGTCCAGCTTCTTTTGGAGCAATTACACATTCTTGGTATGAAATCAGTGGAGGTTTGAAGTCGAAAGCCTACACATCAATTGAAAAAAGCATAACAGACTGCTATGTAAAGGATTTCACTAAGGACAAAATTAAAAACAAATTAAAGTATGTGAAACCCAACTTAACAGTTATGAAGACAATTTTTAATACAAGTGAGTTTGGGTATGACCTCATTAACAAATGCATTGATATTGATCCTCAAGTTTGGAGTGAGTACATTGAGGTATGTTATAGACATCGTAATTTTAGGTTATGTATGACATGTCTTTATTTGAACAAAAATTGAACACTTGGAATTTTTCAGAAATACCTGAATAGTAAAAAGTACAAAGGTCCAAAGTTATGGAGGTATTATGACTAGTTTGCCAAGGTATATGATGATTCCCATGCAACTGATAATCAAGCAGACACATGCAACAACATGTTCTTAGAAGAGGACAATGAACCATTCCCAACTACACCTGCATACCAATCGACTTCATTTTACATGCAACCTGAAAGTTCACAATCATTCACACAAATGCTACATGAGGATAGTCCTCCCGTGCAATTGCCAATAGATACAACTCCTACAACTCAAGATCCTACAATGACAACCAATAAGACTGCATGTAGGACTAGAAGGATCAGGTCCACCTATGATGAAGAGTATTATAATTTGTTGCATGGTATTAGTGATGATGCGAAGACCATGACATGTGCATGTAGAGGGGTTCAGTTTGTCACTTGTTGTGACATATTTCAAGTGTTGGTTGAGATTAGACAAATAGATTCTGATACACACGTGAAGAGTATTGACATGTTAGTAGAGGGTGCCAACCCCATGATCTTTGTCAACCTTCCACCTTAACAGCGGGTGTCATGGTTGACACGTAAACTTTCTGATTCGTAGGTAAGAGTTCATTGTCAATTATATGTTCAATGGTTCATTACTTGTATAATTTATGTGTTCCAACATTCTTTGATTGTTCATTGTTCTTGGATGATGTTTGTAATG
Organism: Nymphaea thermarum; assembly: GCA_011799765.1. NCBI lineage: Eukaryota > Viridiplantae > Streptophyta > Magnoliopsida > Nymphaeales > Nymphaeaceae > Nymphaea > Nymphaea thermarum. Next base: position 25,164 of record JAANDH010000417.1, read on the forward strand.
GTTGTTTTTCATGTATGTTTAATGTCTTTTTTATCAAATTAGTTCAATAGTTCTTTCAACATGCTTGTACACTTTTTTGATGAAAACTTCTTCAATGTTTTTTGTTATTTTGGATCATGCAGTTTAGTTGAATGGTTGATATCGACATGTTGGATGGCGATGAATAACATGAGCATAATTTGATTCGACTAGTGTTTATCTTTATATTTTTTGGGTTAAGACGATTACCTCAAACTAGGAGGATTGTTCATCCATTTAGAAAAGTTGGTCCTTCTTTTGTTCAACTCATGAGTCAAGGTCATCCTAGAAATTGTTTAGACTTACTTCGTATGGATCGACACACATATATGATATTATGAAATACTCTAAGAACTAGGAATTTATTGGACGATGCTCGTGACATTAGCATAGAAGAACAAGTAGCTATATTTTTGTTGACCATTGGACATAATGAACGCAATTGTGCCACTCAAAAAATGTTTCAACATTCTAGACAAACAATAAGTAAATATGTCAGCCTTGTCCTATAAGCAGTATGTATATTGGGTAAGAATTACATCCGGCGGCCCAACAATGAGATGCCAAATTATATTCGACAATCTACACGGTTCTTCCCATATTTTCAGATAATTTCATAATCATAAACTCACCATGACTCATGCAAGATGTCTAATATGCATATATGCATATAGGATTGTTTAGGAGCGATTGATGACACCTATCTAACTGCATGGGTTTCAGCATTAGATTAGACAATATTTCACAATAGAAAATGAGTCATCTCTCAACTGACTCAAGAAAGTGCAACGGACTCAAGAGTGCTATACAATACACTTGATCATCCGACCGACCCATTTGTTGTGCCAGAAGGTACTTACTTCCACCAAACATTGCATATCTTTTATAGACATTTAACAAAGTTATAAGATTTTGTGTTACCTGTAGGAAAATATTATTTTGCTGATGGGGGTTATCCAAACTTGTTGGTTTCCTAACACCTTATTGGGGGCATCGTTATCATATGTTTGAGTTTACTGCACCTGGGGCACACACACCTAAAACTCCAGTTGAATCATTCAACCATAGACATTCATCACTTTGAAACGCAGTAGAAAGAACTTTCGGCACGTTGAAAGGATGTTTTTCAATATTAAAAATGCAAGTTCAATATTCATTCCAAAAACAAGTTCAAATTGTTCTTGCTACATGTGTATTGCATAACTTTATAATTGAACACAATCCACAAATGCAGAGTAATTTGTTGATGAAGATGCTCCTTCGAATGGTAATGTTTTCTTAAGTGAACTGAAAATTGCAAAACAAACATATCGGTGCGGAAGCAACAATTCTCTGAGAAGTGCATTGTCGTAGCTAAAACAATTCCAGTGGGAACACCCAAATTGTCAAGGTGGAAAGGTCGACCTCAACATAGTTCCTCAGAGGCGAGTCAAGTCACCCCTTGCCTAGATTCCCCCCCCCCCCCCCCCTCTCAACCGGACCCCTCCCAAGTGAGTTCCAAGGAAAAAAATCTCATCCCCCAGCCAAAAGATTGCAACATGTGATCAGATCAGGTTCACTTTGTCACCCCCTTCAGCTAATGACCAAGCAGGTGGCCCAATCCCCAATTGGGAGGGCAAAAATTTCTAAGTCCTTAGGACCTTGTCTCCGTAAGCACAAGCATCCTGTCAAAATTGCATCTAAATTTGCTGGCAGAAATGTGTCATTGAATGAAGAGGAAGGGGTTTTAAATGTGAGGTCTCGACTGGCTATGCAAGTACAGTGGTGGCAGAGGAGGCTACAGGGATGGCAGACGATCTACAATGGAACCTCCTCATATTGTTCACCTTACCTCTAAGGTGAAGGTGGTAAAAATAACTGGAGTGACAGATGAGATTACAGGCCAAGCCAGGGACAGGGGAGGGGGCACCAGAGGCCTTAGACAACTAAGCTTCTTTCCTTTACTTTCCCTTTGGTCTGTTTATCCATGAAGACATTGTCGTGGAATGTCAGAGGGTTGGCTAGAGAAGCAGCTCAAAGAGATTTGTTTCTTACTATTCAAGAACATAAACCAATGATTTTCTTTATTCTAGACCCTTTAATTCGACAGAATAGCTTAGTACACTTATTAAATAAGCTTAGAGAATATACATTTTTTGTTGTTAGTGGTAACCCAGAATCTCAAATCCGAATTATTCTTGGATGGAACCCTAGTCCTGTTATGGTTACAGTGGCTATATCAAATTGGTTCTAGTTGAAAGCAAACTGCAGAGATATAAGAAATGGCTTCCAATTCTCCATTTTTGGGTTGTATCTACATCCAAATTGCCTAATCCGTAGGTAATGATTCAGAGATCTCTCAAATGCAATCCAATTGAGTCATGGACCGATGGCACTCATTGGCGATTTCAATGCATTAAGAGGCCCACAAGACAAAACAGCGCTAGCACCAAGTAGGGCATCTTGTCATGACTTTAACTCCTTCATCTTGGACAATAATCTCATAGTGGTTGGCTCTTGGACAGATTCACTTGATGTAAAAATAGGCAATTAGAGGATAGACTGAAATGTAGAATTTAGATGCATTAACGGGCACTGGTTCCACGACAGTCACTATCATTTCTCAGTCACAGTCCCCTGCACATCATCCGACCACAGTGCCTTAATCCTCTCCTGTATTAACCGTGAGAAAGGGAATTTCGAGAGGAAGGTCTTCAGAACGTATAACTGTTGGTTCCTTCGACTAAATTGTGAATCCACCATCTGAGACTAGTGGAACGCAAAGACGAAAGGATGTGCGATGGTCTGGCTGCTAACTAAGATGGATATCACTCGACGAAAACTATCATGGTGGAATACCAACATGTATGGTAGTATACGAAAGAAAATTGCTTCCTTAAAGGAAAATCTAAATAGCTTGCAAAAACATGAGGATGAGTGCTTGTCCTATCCAAATGAAATGGAATGGATAATTCACAAAGAGTTAGATGCACCTTTGAAAGAAGAACTATTTGGAAAACAAAAGGCTCAGATCAAATGGCTAAATGAGGGTGACCAAAACACTAAATGCTTTCAATACCACTGTGGACAGCAAGGCCCAAAAAAAAAGAATTTACACAATCCAAGTAGATGATGTCCTTGAAGCCCTAAGACGATTCACAAGGCCTCTAACATATTTCCAAAGGTTCTATGAGGACAATATCGAAGGTGGGAATCTGCCCTTAGGCCTCTTAGAGGGCCCAATGTTATCTGCATGAGATAATTGGAACCTCTGCAACCTTGTTGATGAAGAGGAAGTGAGAATAGCAGTTCGTCAATTGGGCGCTGACAAAGCTCCAAGGCTAGATGGCTTTTGTGGGGAGTTTTTTAAGCAATTTTGGCACATTGTTTTTTTGGCGGGGCGGGGGGGTGGTTCGTCTGAGATATGGCAGGCAACTCTTCCCATGGTTTTTTGTTACATCTGAAAACTGCGCAATGGGATCCGGTGAAGTCGCCCCTGCTCCAGCTGTAATAGCTCAAATCATTTGGAAAGACTTGCAGCTTCTCTGGGACAAGCAGTTTACTGACAGGCATACTCATCGGATGGCCACTCTTTGGTTTGTCACGGGTATTGAGGCTGATGATCGTAGAGCCCCCTTTCCCTGCAAGATGTGTGTACACATGGCAATTCTTCGACAATCTGACTGTTTCAAAGTAGCTTTTGGCTTTTTCAACAACCAAAATGAGGTGGTGCAATTGGGCCGACTGATCACAACCACTGTTCCACCCAATGTTTGGCTCAACATTTTGGAAGACGTCATTTTCAGCTCTCCCACGCTGAAGAGTGGAATTGGTCTCACGATAGGCCCAAAATGATGGAGAGACAAGACCATAAGGCTGCTGGATCACCCCTTTGATGCTAGGGACTAGAAATTTTAGTCTCTTCTGCTTCAGAAAGTACCTACAGATTATGCATTTTAAACCTACTGTTGACGTAATCGCTTTACTATTGAAGCCTTGCCCATTGGGGACAAAGCTGTTTTGGAATGCGATGCCTTTAGTAAACCAGATCATGGCATGATCTGCAGCCACGATATCAGCTCCAAGAGAATCGCTAAAGGGAGTAACGTCTATACAATTGGAGGAGATAAGGCTGGAGGAAATAACGCCCAGTCCCACAATATCATATCCAAGATTACAGGTCAAGGAGATTATGATAATGATGATCCTAGAATAGCAACTATCTCAGAAAAGGGGAAACCGAAAGATATTGTAAATCAATCCAATCCCAAGGAATGTGGGATTGGTAAACGAAAGAAATAAGCATAAATGGAACCTCTCCTCTAGTGTGAGAAATAACTAGAGAGAGAGAACCTTCCCATTGTGGACGTAGACTAACAAGTCGAACCACGTTAAAACATTGTCTTTTCTTTTCTTACTCTTCTTCTTCTATCTAGCGTGAGGTTTTCTAGCCTTGAAGTTCGTCGTGCTCCCCTTTCTCTCTTTCGTCTCTTTGTAAATATCACTTTTTGTTAATAAGAATAGGGGACATTCCCAGCAGGCTTTGCCGTGGAATATGTAAGAAACTTTATTGCAGTGACCAACCACTTGTGAAACATTAGTCGACGACCGACTTTAGCTGGAGACTTCCTCCAAAGAGAATCTTCCTGCCCGTTCGCTCAAATGGTTGCAAGATCTTCAAAGGAATGACGTGATCTCAAAGACTGTAGTCGACCAACGCTTCACAAATAGTTAGTCCTTGCTTGTACCCAATGTAGAGGATTCACTGTTCTCATTAAATTCAGGTTGCTTATGAGGGACGATCAAAGGCAAGTCCAACAATTATGAACAGTTTACTAGATTATTCGATGAATGTGACGTGCTTCTTCGATGTATTTAAACCCAAAAAAGAAAAAAAGATTTTTTATTTTTTATGAAGTTAGATATTTTTATTTATTTTAATTTGTTTTCCAATCAATTCAACTGAATCAGTGAATCAGATGATTCACCAGATTCACCAGATCGGCAGCTCTGCCTATTTGATTCAAAAACAGATATTTACACCACCAGTGCAAAAATAAATTTGAATAAGTTGAGAACATTGGCAATCCTTATATCATAGACAGTTAGGGCGCGTTTGATAGATGCGGATCTCACCGACCTCACTGAGAGATCCTCAGAGTTCACACACGATTATTCTAAAATCCTTAGATTTCAGATCCATGAAGGGTCTGACTGAAATGAAATAAGCAAGACAAAAAAAGAAATTTTAAGTGGTTCCGATAAAATCCTACGTCCACTATCTCTCACACTAAAAAACTTTGATAGAGTGAGGTTCCCTTGATTCCAATATTTATACAAGATTGTTGGAGGGATTTTTACAGGTTTGTTTGAATTTTGAACAAACCTTCCTTAAATCCCTATTCTCTGCAACTGTTTCTCTCATTCTCAATGAGATTTTATTGCCACATTTTTTGTCAAGATTTTCTTCCTTATGATATGCTCTGTCTTGATTTATCAATTCAGGTCCAACAGATGTAGTTTCCTTTTTGTTAGGATTTTGCTGAATTGATTTGTCAATTCCATCATGATCTTCTCCATCCTTTGTGTAACTATCATCAGATTGTGCGCTAACATTCCCCCTCAATCTCGAGCGTTGATCTTGTCGGAGACCGAGATTGTAACCCAATGCTATCAAGCGCGAGTGAGGCAAAGGCTTGGTAAATAAATCGGCAAGCTGGTGAGTGGATGATACAATTGAGTAACTAAGGATCCAAGAGCCACCTTGTCTCTTACAAAAGGAAAATCAATTTCAACATGCTTCATCTGGGAGTCATTGGCTGTTTTGATGGTTGATTGCAAAGCGAAAAGGTTGTCACATAACATAAGTGGAGGTTGTGGTAGAAAAAGACCAAGGTCTATAAGGATAAAGGTTATCCAAGTTGGTTCTGCAGCTGCTGCAGCAAGAGCGATGTTCAGCTTTGCAAGATGATCGAGCAACACTATGTTGTTTCTTAGAGGTTCAAGATATGCAGTTGGGTCCCAAAAGGGTACAGTAACCTGTTGTAGACCTACGAGTGTTGGGGCACCCAGCCCAATTTGCATCAGAATAAGATCGAATGCATAACCGTTTGGGCTTAGAAAATTGCATCCCATGAGATATACTTCCTTGAATGTAACGAAGAATTCGTTTCAGCAGCTCAAAATGTCTTATAGAAGGGGCAGTGCATAAATTGGGAGACATAATTAACGGCATAACTGATGTCTAGTCACGTAAATGTAAGATATTGCAAAGCGCCAACAAGACGAAGGATACAAAGTAGCATTGGGATAAGTTGTCTCTGAAGTGCCTATGCCAGAAAAATTAGCAACCATGCGTCTAGCAGTTGGTTTACATGATTGCATTTGTGCTTGCTCTAGAATCTCCATAGCATATCGTTGCTGGTTTAGAAAAAGGCCTAAGGCATTGCATTGAACTTGAATGCCAAAAAAATAGTGTAATTTTCCAAGATCATTCATAGCAAAGGCATGAGACACTTGCTTTTGAAAGGAAGCATGAGCTGCCAGTTAAAATAAAATCATCCATATATAATAAAAGTATAGTCACAGTGGAATCTTGAAGGCAAACAAATAACGAGGAATCGGCGGAGCTGGCTTGAAAATTTTGAGAGAATAAAAACTGAGCAAAACGATCATACCATGCTCATGGGGCTTGTTTAAGGTCATAGAGTGCTCGGTTCAATTTGCAAACATGATGAGGAAATTGTTTGTCTTTGAACCCAGGTGGCTGCTCAATGAAGACAGTTTCAGTCAAATAACCATTCAAGAATGCATTTTTGACATCTAATTGTTTAAGAGTCCAACTGTTCATGAGAGCAATAGAAAGAACGATCCGTATAGTTTCTGGTTTTACGACTGGTGAAAAAGTTTCAAGAAAATCCATGCCTTCAACTTGATTATAGCCCTGTGCTACTAGCGTACTTTACCTATGTCAACTTGGCGATCACTCTTTAATTTAGTCTTGTAAACCCATTGGCTTCCAATAACATTTATTGAGGGATCTCGAGGTACCAATGTCTGTGTCTCATTTGCTATCTAGGCTGCCATTTCATCTTCCATAGCTCTTCTCCAACCAAGGTGCTTAAGGGCAATGGAAAAATGTTTTGGTTTGGTGGGAACATAGGTAGTTAATAGGTATTTGGGGTTGGTTTTAACAATTTCACTTTAAAAACATGTAACCCATGGGATGAGAGTGTCTTGTAGAGGGATCAAGTAAAGGTGGAGGTGAGGTTGATGGAGGCGAGCTAGTTTAGGGTGAGTGAGGTGGAGGCAAGTTTGGTAGGGAGGGAAATAAAGGAGCGGAGACTAATGGTTGAGGTTGAGATTGTACATCAGTATGATGAGTAGGATGAGGTGATGGTTCACTATTATGTATTCAGACAAGATCATGTGGGTGCACAATGGGTAGTGTAGGCGTTTCTATTTGAGTAGCGATGGGAGAAAATGACACAAGGTTATGAGCAAAACTATAATTCAGTGGTGTTCTAACATAACCTTGATTGAAAGGAAAGCATTTTTCATCAAACACAATGAGTCTTGAAATATAAACACGATTTGTCAAAGGGTAAAGACAATGATATCCTTTTGGTGGTCACTATACCCTACAAAGACACATGGTAAAAAGATTTGAGTTCAAATTTGTGTTTATTGTAACTCTTAATGTAGGGAAAACATCTATACCCAAATGTTCGTAGGCAAGAATAATTGGGTGGTTTTTTAAATAGGCTCTCATATGGGCTTTTTCTAGCGTAGGCAGCCGATTTATAAGCCAGACAGTTGTTGAAAAAGCTTCTACACAATAGTTTGCTGGTAGATTACTATGAAAAGGTAGAGTTAATCTAAGTTCAGTAACTGACCAGTGTTTTCGTTCTACCATCCCATTTTGTTGGGGTGTTTTTTGGACATGCCTTGCGATGTTTGATTTCATGTTCTCTTAAATAAGAGAGAAATGCAACGCTATTAAATTTGGCACCCTCATCACTTGAATTTTTTTTTGCAAATCTTTCAAATTGCGTTGTCACCATCTTATGAAATTCAATAAACTTTGTGAAAAAATCAGACTTTGTTTTTAATGGATAGATCCTAGAATATCTAGAGTGTTGATCAACAAAGAGAGTATAATATCAGACCTTTTGACATGAATCAATAGGCACTGGGCCCCAAAGATCACAATGTATTTTTTCAAAAGGTTCATAATATTCATCATCTAATAGAAGAAAAAGCAAACGTGTTGCTTTACCCAATTGACAGCTTTGACAAACTGAAAACGTAGAAGTTTTGTCATTAAACTTATTCTACCCGTTGAAGACAAGAAACCAATGATCTTAGCAGACAGACGCCCAAGACGACTATGCCAAACTTCTAAAGTCGCTATCCTAAAATGATGAGAGAAAAACACTAATTTTGGTCTGGCCTTGAGTGCACATAAATCACCTTCTCTAGCTCCATTGGCAATCATCTGACTGGTTTTCTTGTCCTTGATCACAAACGAATCAAATGTGAACTCAAACACATATGGCATAGAAGAAGTAAGCTGACTTACAGAAATAAGATTTTTCTTAATATCATGAACTACCAGCACATGGTCAAGAGGAAGCGATTCATGTCCAAGATCAAGATTAGCAGAACCAATATTAGCTATAGGTAAATGCTGCCCATTTCCAACCATTACAGAATCAGTTCCATTGTATTTAATAAGTTTTTTGAGTTTTCCTGGGTCATCTGTCACATGAGTAGTTGCTCTAGTGTCAGGATATCAGTCTTCATCATTTGGGTCAGCAACTTAAACAGTGAAAAAAACTTTCGGAAAATCTTTGGGCTGGCAAGCCTGATTGAATATGTGATAACACTTGAAGGCTGTGTGGTTATTTAAGCCACAAATTTGACATGGAGCTTTTACTTGAGGCTGAGAATTATTCCACCCTGTATTGGCTGAAACATTGTTGGGATGTGATTGAGAGGCAGGCGTAAATCCTCATCCTCGAGGGTTGAAGTGAGTGTTATTATTCTTTCTATTGTAGTTGTCACGTCCTCTGTAGTTGTAAGAGTTGGAAGATTGAACCTGCTGACTTACGAAGACTGCAATTGTCACACCCTGACCTTTTGACACTCAAACATTTTTTTTTTGTGTTTTTCTAAACATAAATCATCGAGGTGCGACTACTCAACAATTCAAAAGAGATGAGCCAAGCAATTCAAAACAATGGAGCGAACTTTCATTTGGATAACAACGTTGTTTCTTACAAAATCACATCTATGTACATGACAAAAATGCCCTAAACTACATGATTGATGTCTAACAAAATCCAAGATATCAATATAATCAAACCAAGATGCGCCGACACTACATAAGAAAACAAAACCCAAAACCGCCCCATTAGGACGTAAGTGAAGCCATCTACTCAACCTACTGCCCTGGGTCCGTCAAAACCTGAAAAAGGAAACAACTGAAGGCTTAGCCTTTGCAGTATGGCAACAAGCTAGGAAAATACTCAACCCTCTTAGACAGGGCTCAACCAGAAAGCAAATATCAAAATCATCTATCATCATGTCGTGTCAAGGCACGACATGTAGAGGCCACTCAATGGCTAATAACACAATTCCAATTACATGCTAGGCATGCTTAAACATATCATTCACATGCACATCAATCACATACATTCAATCATATACATTACATTTTCATTAACTTTAGTGAATTAACAGTTCCTATGGGTGCAACATAGGCACGCACACATCGCAGGCGGCCTATAGCCGAGAGACAACCCCCGTGGTGGCCCATAACAATATGGATCCATTTCATCCGCTGCAGCGGTAGAGCACTCAACCCTGGATGTGTGAATTCCAAGGAAAGATACTCAGCCTTCCCTAGGACACCCAGGTTGGGAAGGCGGGAGCCCACGCTTCAAGCACAATACACAAAAGTACCCTGGGGCCTTGCACCGCCTGCCCTCCGAATAGGCGAGACCAGTGGCGAAAACGGGACGTCTCCCAAACATATAGCCACATCCCACTGGCCTCTCATCTCTTAATCATTTGTTATTATCATTAGAATAATGCATTCACAAACTGACTGGCTAGCTCATGAGGTTGGTACACTTCACGAGTGCACCCACACCTCCAATTGCCTCCACACGAGGTCTACACATAACACTAACAGTCATAGCTAGCCGTCATACAATATGGGTACAATTACCTTTCAATCCATTTATTTGCATTATTGCCCACAGCAATGATGAACAACAAAATACAACATTCATATCTGTTATCACATCAATCATACCTTTGAAAAACTTAGCCAAACCACAAAGAGTAGTCTCGATCTGCGATTGGCATCGTAGCTGTCCTATGCAGTTATCATTCTATGATGCTTTCTAATGCACAATTGGGGTCGAGGAGACACTCGACTCGATACCCCGCCTCATCTGTCCTAAACAGTTATCAATTCTAGCATGCATATGCAAATGCGTAGTATTTTCAAAACAAACTATCAATAACCTTTCAAAACGATTCATATCATCATGCAAACATACATATACTCATTCACAAGACATTCAATCATTTCACATTACAATCCTAGGATCCCATGATCCTAGGAACACACAATCACACATTTGCCCCAGACAGGGATTTGCCTGGAATGTCGCCATACCTATGGCGCGATCACAAAACTCTTCAAAATTCCTCGAGCTTCGAACTCAAGGTCGACGGGATGAGCCCGGTATACCTGCAGACATAAACAAAAGGTAAGACTTCTACTAGGTACCTAAACAATTCAAACAAATACAAAACAAAATCCTTGAGGCACGTGTCATTGCCTGAAGAGGGTGTCGACGGGTAGTGTCGACCAACAAGCTCTCCAAAAGACCTCCTCCTTACATCTCGACGTTGCCACCAACATCAAGACCCAAAGTCATCAATCCATCCACCACTAATGCCTTTCTCGAAACTTTCTTTAATCAAGACATTAACCCCAAAGGCACCTCCAACTTACGTACACTTTCCTTATTTAACTCCAAGACGCACCCGTTCACAAAAACGTGTGCTACAAGCTCACTAAAACTAGGGCTGCACAACGAGTCGAGCCAACTCGGGCTCGACTCGAACTCGCTCGAGTAAGCTCGACTCGATTTTTAACAAGTCGAGTTCGAGTTAGTCAAGCTCGACTCGATTAAACTTGACTCGACTCGATTTTAAATTTTTTTAAATTTTCCTCGTTTTGTTTCCCTCTTTTTTTAAACTCGACTCCATTTTAACTTTTTTTAAATTTTCCTGGTTTTGTTTCCCTCTACTTTTTTTTCCTCTCATTCTTTTTCCCTCCCTTTTTTTCTCCTTTCTCTACCATTTCTCTTCTCCCCACGCGTACCTTTTTCTCGCATTTAATGCTGCCATTATTTCCCTACCCTTTTTCTCTTTTTCTTTCCCACGTTATTTCTCCCTTCTCCCACCCCGCATTTAATGCAATGCCATTATCGGGGATGGCTGTTGTCAAACGACGAGCCATGACATTTATGGCAGGTGTTGGAGGAACCGCCTGTGGGTGAAACAAAAAGAGTCGAGCCGCTCGAGTCGAGCTCGAGTTTGGAAACAATTTCTCGAGTCGAGCTCGAGTTAAAGTGATCAAGCTCGTGTTGAGCTCGAGTCGAGGTCGAGCTGACTAAATATAAGTCGAGCCGAATTCGAGCTGGCTGAACTCGAGCTCGACTCGGCTCGTGTGCAGCCCTAGCTAAAACAGTCCTAAATCTTCCCCACAACCACACAATCTCTACCATGCTTCCCAATTACCTCGAAAATCAATATAATGCTTAAATGATCATTATAGGCATTAATCAACACTTTCCAACATAATCCTACACTTACCCCAAAAAGCAAAATCGCTAACATGCCTCCCAAATCCTCAATTCTAAATTCTAGCATGCTTAAACGATAATTATACATGCTCCAAAGGAAAATATACAATAAAATGAGTTCAATTACGCCTTGCTCACCCCAAATCAAGAGTCTAGGCAGCAGCAATCCTTCCGGCAGCCATCTCACAAGTCCAAATGGTCCCCAAGCAGCTAAAATCCTTCAATGCCACCACACCAAGGCCTTCTAATCACTGTTATGCGTGGAAGAACATGTCCCCCAAACTGGAATCCTAACAAACAATGCTGAAAACAGTGAGGAAGAGTGCTCGATTGGGGAAAAATGGAAAAACAAATAGAAAGTGGGGAGAAGAGCTCAAGTAGGGAACATGAGGGCAGGGGGAAGGCGCTGTCAAAAGAGGCAGACATAAGAGAGAATGAGGGAAGGAGGGTTCGGACAGCAAAGGGGAAAGACGGTAGAGGGGAGAGAAATCGAGCGGGGCAAAGGGAGAGATGGTGAAGAGGAGACGGACGGGACGAGGAGGGAGCTCTAGCAGAGAGGGAGAGGGAGGAATCATGCGGCAAGGGGTGTTGACGAAGGAGGGAGAGGCTGCGTGGGAGGAAGGAGAAAAAAGCAGTCAGAGAGGGCGAGAGAGGAACTTACCCACGCTGCCGCCATCGCCACCTCCGCCGCTGCTGTCGCCACCTCCACCACCACACCGACCGCCACTTCTTCTTCTCTACGCTGGCACGGGAGACCACCAGGAGGACAACGAAGGAGAATAGGGAAAGGCGAGGGAGAAGGGCCCTCGCGTCGGGCTTCTTTCCACGAGTGGAGCTCGGGTTCGGGTCTGGACCCTAACCCAACCCATTCTGCCAAAGAAACGAGTGTTACATCCTACACTCCTTAAAAGAAATTTCGTCCTCGAAATTTAGATCATACCTCAAAACAAGAACAAGTGTGGATATTTCTTTCGCATATCCTCCTCAAGTTCCGATGTGCTCTCCTTCAATCCATGGTATTGCCATTCCACTTTCACTAAAGGAATTCTCTTCGAGCGAAGCACTTGCTCTCTTTGATCCACAATTGTAATAGGTTTCTCTTCCATTGTCAAATAATCATCCACCACCACACCTAGAAAATCAATTACATGTGTCGGATCTGGTACATATTTTTGAAGCATGAAAACATAGAAAACGTCATGAATATGACTCAAGTCAGGTGGTAATGCCAATCTGTATGTCACCTCTCCAATCTTCTCTAATGTCTCAAAAGGTCCTACGAACCTCGGGTTCAACTTTCCATTCACACCAAAACGAAAAACACCTTTAGTAGGGGAAATCTTCAAAAACACATGATCACCAACCTCAAAGGTCAACTCTCTACGACGAATGTCGGCATAGCTTTCTTGTCTACTCTGAGCAGTCAACAACTTTTTCCTTATCAATTGCACTTGGTCGGTGTAGTGTTGCAGCACTAAAGGGTTTTCGATCTTACCATCACCCAAATCGGTCCAACAAGCTGGCGATCTGCACGGCCTTCCATACAAAGTCTCAAAAGGTGCCATCCCAATACTAGAGTGGTAACTGTCATTGTATGCAAATTCTGTCAATTTCACATGTTTGTCCCATTCTCCTTTTCACTCTAAGACACATGTGCGCAACATGTCCTCTAAGGTCTGAATGGTCCTCTCAGACTGCCCATCAGTTTGGGGGTGGAACGCTGTGCTCAGCTTAAGCTTGGTACCCAATGCCCTCTGCAATTACCCCCAAAACCTAAAAGTAAAACGTGGATCTCGATCCGAAATGATAGACTTTGGCACTCCATGCAATCTCACTATCTCGCCAATATAAAGCTCTGTGAGACTTTCGAAAGACTGACTGATTCTTATAGGTAGAAAATGAGCTGATTTCGTCAGTTAATGTACAATCACCCATATGGCATCATGTTGTCTTCTAGTGCGAGTCAAACCAACCACAAAATCCATCGTAGTGTCTTTCCATTTCCACACTGGGATATCAATTCTCTGCAACAAGCCTCCTGACCGTTGATGCTCTGCTTTGACTCGCTGGCAAACTAAACACTTTGCTACATATTCTGCAATTTCACGCTTCATTCGAGGCCACCAAAAATTTCTCTTCATATCCTGAAACATCTTTGTACTGCCAGGGTGTATAGAAAACTTAGATTTATCAAGAAACTGTCACTTCACCCCTTCATCCTTAGGAATCCACAATCTTTGTCGAAACCACAACGAACCATCTTCATCTTGATGCCAAAGAGAATCTGTCTTCTTGTTTTCTTCCATATTCTTAGCAAATTCTAGATCTTCATTTTCCTTCCTTACAAGTTCTTCCATCAAAGGATGTCATATCAATGTCGTCATCATTGCCTTGTTCTCGCCACAGAGGTGAGGCTGCCAAGCTATCACATCTTGCAACAATGTCCAAGAACGAGTCCACATACTGCACATTGTTGCCTTAGCATGTATGCTCAACACATCTGCTACCACATTCGCCTTGCCTGAATGATATGATATGGTGAAATTATAATCCTTCAAGTATTCAATCCATCTTCTTTGTCTCAAGTTGAGATCCTTTTGGGAGAGTATATACTTTAGGGGGCGTTTGATAGAATGGAATTATGGAATTGAAAATATATTTCTGGAAATATATTTCATGGAAAAAGGGAATGAGAAAAATATTTCTGATTCTCATTTTGGTGAGTGTTTGATAACTGAGAAATATATTTCCAGAAACATATTTTTGTGTTTGATGATACAGAAATTTCCAGAAATATATTTCTGTGTTTGATAATAAGGAAACATATTTCCATATTTACATAATCTTTATATAGTTTCTTAAACACATGATGAATACAGAAATCAAGCACTACCCAAAAATAATAATAATAATTATGCCAAAAGATAAAAAATGGCATTTCCTTGTCAAGCATATCTAAGTTCATTCATATGTTCGAAGTTAAGAAATCATAACAAATCTATCCTCAGGGCAACAAATGAATGAAAAATCAAAATGGTATTGTGTGATTCATTACAAGAATCTCATGTACATATAGAGTAAAGAAGGTACATACAGGTACAACAACATTTACATGTTTTTCTATTTTCATGTATGGCTCACATACACATTACACACACACACACAGAGACGAACACATGCTGAGTGCAGGTCTGCCCACTCAAAAAATTTGACAAAATAACAAGAGGAAAGGGTTTGACACCTGCTATAGCCAAATTTTTTACATTCAGAAACTCCTGTCCGGAACTTAGTTTTTAGCAGCCAGAATGGAAGTTGGGATGGATTGACCTGCTTCTATTTCAGTTAATCACGCTTCATCTTGCAAACTAAGTTGCCCTTTGAATTTGTGTTCAATGAAGACCAAATCACAGGAGCTCAGGAAGCTGAACTAAAGTGCAAACTGAGGACTCCTGTTTTAACTTTTGTAGGCAAAGCCAACTGGATTGACAGCCTCAAGCAAGGATTTGAGAAACAATCTTGTGCTTTCATGTGAGAAAACCTTGACGAGTAGATCATAAGATGAACTCCACATGCATTACCATATAGAAACACCATTCAAAATCTTCTTCCCTCGCAAACTGACAGGCCATTAGGATTCTTCCACACCATATGAACAATTTATTTTGGTCCAGCCTTGCTTGTCAGATCCTGAACATGAGCTCTCTTCCTAATCTCTTTGGAAAATAAGGAATGGCCTCTACGATTCTCTTCCCCTCCAAGCTTGGCAGCTCATACGCATCAGGGATCTTCTCAAGGTATATAAACCCATTCTCATCTTCGTATCTTTTCAAGATTACTCTAAGTGCACTCTTCTCTTCACTAAAAACTGCATGCCAAGACTCATTGCTAGGTGATCTTCCACTCATGTTGATGATAGCATCACACTGCACTCCTATTGCGAGAGCAATCTTCCCTTCTTCATACAATTCAATTGCAACATGCAGAGAAAACCTTTCGTCTATTTTCTATTTTAGACAAACAAACTGAAAAACAGAGAAGGTTCAGCGAGGGAGAAGCTCAAAGCATGTGCTCAGAGAAAGAAATAGGCAAATTTAATGACCATTATCTTGAGGAAGAAGATTACCCATTTTCAATTATGAACAACAAATGCGCCCTCAGATTTTTTAAGAGAAAATCTGTTCAGCTTTCAGAAGAGAAAACATATTGGCAACTTATTTTCTGTTTTAGACAAAGAAAATTAAAAAGAGAGCAGGTTGAGCAAGAGAGAAACCCCTGAAAAAGAAGTCAAATTAATTGTCAATTATCTAGAGCATCAACATTAGCCGTGACCAGTTATGAACATCAATTACGCCCTCGTATTGTTACAGCATATCTGTTCAGGGTACTTGAGGGGGGGAGAGGGAGAGAGAGAGAGAGAGAGAGTGGCAGCTCATATGAGAAACAAACCACCATCACGGACAGAGAGAGAGAGAGAGAGAGAGAGAGAGAGAGAGAGAGAGAGAGAGATAGGCGGATCATCTTCCAAAAGAACCAAAACCAAGCCAAATAAGAAGCGAAGCACCATCAGAGAGACACACAGAGAGAGAGGCTGAAAACGCCCAGGAAAATAAACGCGAGCCACTAACATACAAGAAAAATCTGCACTCATCAAAAAAAGTTCAAAATCCAACAACAGAAAAGGAGGATCACATTCACACAAACTAGACGATATCCTCAGCCCAACCTTCTAGGAAACACAACAAGAATCACAAAACCAAAAAAAATAAAACTCAAACAAAACTAGTGAAATCAACATCCAAAAGCATAGCATTTTACCAAAAAAAAAACAGATAGGAAAATGCATAAGAAAAATAAAGGCAAAACAAAAAGGGAATATCAAGATAGATATCCACACCAAAATGGCTGATCGACGCGGCAGAGAATGTCGGGAGCATACTAATGGAGGAAGAATCAGCCCTCCTGTTCATCCAACAGCCCTCCTCCTGCCTGTAGGATGAAGAACGGTGATGAAAGCCGTCCACTCCCCTCTTCCCCTTTTTCCTCTGTGCAGGATGCCTGAGAGAAAAGGCAGATGGAGGCGATGGGGCAGAGAGAAAAGAGAAAGGCAGGTTCTTGCCGTGGAACCGATGGGGAGAAAGAAAAAACAAAGGAGCAATGGCGTCGCTGTAGGGGAGAGCGGAGAAGGCCGCGGTGGAGACTCAGAGGGCGAGAGAGACGCGGTGGGGATCAGGAGAGTGAGAGGGTGAGACAAACGACGAGGGAGCAGGACGACGAGCGAGCGAGCGTGCCCTAAGGCAGAGAGGATGAAGCGGTCGGGAAGACGAGAGACCTTCGAATCGAACAGAGGCAGAGAGGATGAAGCTTCGCACATCTTCCTACCCTGCTGATGCAGTAGCCGATGAAGATGAGAAAGGAAGATGACGCAGCGTGAGGCAGCGGCGAGGAAGAAGACTAACCCAGCGGGAAGAGCCCTAATGGGCAAAAAAATAATTCTGGAAAAATGTTTCCACCCCTCCGGGCAGAAACATTTTTCCGGAATAATATTTTCGATTCCAGCCTCAACGGTCTCAAAAAAAAATCTGCGTTTGATGACCTGGAAAAATTTCAAATTTTTGAAATATTTTTCTCAGTGAACAGTGTAATTCCAGGGCATCAAACGCCCCCTCAAGGACTTGTAATCTGTAAACACCTCAAATGTTGCACCATAGAGATAGTGTCTCCACATCTTCAATGCGAACACAATTGCTCCCAACTCCAAATCATGAGTGGAATAGTGTTGCTCGTGTGCCTTCAACTGCCTTGATGCATAAGCCACTACACGGCCATGTTGCATCAATACACAACCATAACCGATCCCCGATGCATCTATGTACACTACAAAACCAGAATGACCTGATGGCAGCGTCAAAATAGGGGCAGTAGTAAGCTTGTCCTTCAGAGTTTGAAAACTCTTCTCACACTCTTCATTCCAAACAAACTTCACTCATTTTCTCAATAGCTTAGTCATTAGTGTAGCTATTTTCGAAAAGTTTTGTATAAATCTGCGATAATATCCTGGCAATCCCAAAAAGCTTCTAACCTCAATTACATTGCATGGCATCTTCCAGTCCTGTACCGCTGACACCTTAGCTGGATCGACGGACACACGATCCTTGGATATTACATGACCCATAAAGTTTACCTTCTCTAGCCAAAATTCACATTTGAATACTTGGCATATAACTTATGCTTGCGCAAAAGACCCAATACACTTCTCAAGTGATCTCTATGCTCTGACACACTCTCTGAGTACACCAAAATATCATCAACAAAAACAATAACAAATCGATCTAAGAACTCTTGGAAAACCCGATTCATGAGGTCCATGAACGCTGCGGGAGCATTGGTCAACCCAAAAGGCATGACCCTGAATTCATAGTACCCATATCTAGTTCGAAAAGCAGTCTTAGAAACATCTTCCTCCCATATCAAGAGTTGATGGTACCCTATCCTCATATCGATCTTGGAGAAAACATTTGCATTCTTAAGCTGATCAAACATGTCTTTAATTCTTGGAAGCGGATACTTATTCTTGATGGTGACTTGATTCAACATGCGATAATCTATACACAAGCGCATTGTCCCATCTTTCTTCTTAACAAACAACACTGGTGCTCCCCACGTGACACACTAGGTCGGATGAAGCCCTTGTCTAAGAGTTCCTGCAATTGCTTCTTCAACTCTTTTAACTCTGCTGGTGCCATACGGTAGGGTGCCTTAGAAATGGGAACTGTCCCTGACAACAACTCTATCTTGAATTCCACTTCTCGTGTTAGAGGCAAACATGACAGTTCCTCCGGAAACACATCGGGGTACTCACCCACAACAGCAACATCCTGTAACCTCACCGGTTCCGCCTCATTGGTCAATACGTTGACCAAGAAGGCAACACTTTCATTTTCTATCAACCGTCTAACATTCAATGCAGAAACCATTATCTTGTCAGTTCGACTAGCTTTGCGAGCATGAAATTCCACATGTTGCATCTCATCAATCAACAACTGTATCTGCTTCTTCCTGCAATCTATATTGGCATAATGCGCATATAACCAATCCATACCCAAAATCATATCAAATCCACTGAGACTTATGATCACCAACTGCGCAGGTAAGTGATGTTGATGGATCTCCATGTCCACGTCAGGTAGATACTCGCAACACGACTCTTGAGCATACATAGGGCTAACAACTTTTAACAGATACGACATCTTTCTAGCCGACACTTCTAGTGAAGTAGCAAATCGACTAGGTATAAATGAATGGGTCGCCCCAGCATCAAATAACACTCTAGCAATATGAAAACCAACAATTAAAGTACCTTCAACAAGGTCGTGTGCCTAAAGCTCCTCCACAGTAGTAGCATAGACACGTCCAGTTGCTTGTCGTGCACTAGAAGGACCGGCCTCAGGCTTCTTCAACTCTTTTTCTTTCTTTAAGGGACAATCCTTGATGAAGTGTCCTATCCCCCCAGAGTGTAAACAAGCCCCAGTCACCCGATAACATGGCTTCCCAGGGCGCACACGCGAACAAGTAGGGCACTTTGGTGAGGTGAGGCCACTGACCCCTAAGTGGTCTCACTGCGGCTAGGTCTGTTCCGCCTGAATATTCTGTCGTCCCGCCTTTCATAAGGCCTTGCCCTGCCTGCAAGATGTTGGTGCTTGATTGGCATACGCCCACCCTGTGTGTGCTGAGTAGGTTTCTTCTGATGGTCCTTCTGAGTCCTAGCCCAATCTTCTTCCATGTGTCTTGCCATAGTGACTGTCTCGTCCAAGTTGCGAGGTCTGCTTGACATAACCTTGCCTCGAAGTCCATCATGCAACCCATATATAAACTTGTCGGCTCTGGCCGCATCAGTAGTCTAGAGGTGCGGGCAATACGCCTCCAAGTGTCGATACTTAGTAACATATTCCTCCAAACTCAAATGGTTTTGCTGCAAGTCAAGAAACTCTTGCATCTTCTTATTTCTGGCATGAGCTGAGAAGTATGTACTAAAGAATGAATCTCTGAACTGCTTCCAAGAGATCGACTGATGGTCTGCAAACCGGATCTCACGAGTAGATTGCCACCATCTTTTGGCATCATCTTTAAGCATATACGAGCCATATCTTACTTTGTCACCTCCTGACACCTTGAGGACCTCAAAGATACGCTCAATCTCTTCAATCCATTCTTCTGTCTTGTCTGGACTGCCATCTCCAGTAAAGACAGACAGCTGCATCGACATAAAATGCTCGAATGACACCGCTGTTGCTTTCTCCTTAGATGGTGCTGTAGTGTCTCCAGTAGGAGATGTTTGGCTTCTCTGGTTACCTACCATCGACTGCACAAGCGAGGTCAGTGTCTGCAACGTTGTCAGCAGTATAGCATGCTAATCCACAGGTGGAGTCTGCCTCGCTGGGGTTTGGGCACTCACACAAGTCTGGGCATTCTATTGCCTTGAGATACTGTTGTCATGTGGGGTATGCGCATCAGAATGAGCCAGACTTGGCTCCCTTTGTGCCTCTGTAGACGGCTCAACACGCTTCTTACCCCTACGATGATATTCCATCTGTACAAACAAGAACCTTTATTCTCCAATCACATCCAAATCTGAACTCACAAATCAAATCGCAACGTCCATTAGCACGAAGTTCAAAACATAGATCACATTACATACTTATACATGAAAACTCAAAACTACAATAACAATCTAATTAGATACATGCATACATCGGCAACACGGCTTCACATATAGACTTAAATTAAACATCCATAGTGGGGTTTGCCATGGCTCTCATACCAAAACTGTCACACCCCGACCTTTTGACACTCAAACATTTTTTTTTCTAAACATAAAGCAACAAGGTGCGACTACTCAACAATTCAAAAGTGATGAGCCAAGCAATTCAAAACAATGGGGCGAACTTTCATTTGGATAACAACGTTGTTTCATTCAAAATCACATCTATGTACATGAAAAAAATGTCTCAAACTACATGATTGATGTCTAACAAAACCCAAGACATCAATATAATCAAACCAAGACGCGCCGGCACTTATAAGAAAAAGAAACCTAAAACCTCCCCACTAGGACGCGAGTGAAGCCATCTGCTCAACCTGCTACCCTGGGTCCACCAAAACCTGAAAAAGGAAACAACTGAAGGTTTACCCTTCGCAGTATGGCAACAAGCCAGAAAAATACTCAATCCTCTTAGATAGGGCTCAACCAGAAAACAAATATCAAAATCATCTATCATCATGTCGTGTCAGGGCACGACAGATAGAGGCCACTCAATGGCTAATAACACAATTTCAATCACATGCTAGGCATACTTAAACATATCATTCACATGCACATCAATCACATACATTCAATCATATACATTACATTTTCATTAACTTTAGTGAATTAACAATTCCTGTGGGTGCAACACAGGCACGCGCACACCGCAGGTGGCCTACAGCCGAGAGACAACTCCGGTGGTGGCTCATAACAGTATGGATCCATTTCATCCGCTGTAGCGGTAGAGCACTCAACCCTGGATCTGTGAATTCCTAGGAGAGATACTCAGCCTTCCCTAGGACACCCAGGTTGGGAAGGCGGTAGCCCACGCTCCAAGCACAACACACAACAGTACCTTGGGGCCTTGCACCGCTGCGCTTTGAACAGGCGAGACCAGTCGCGAAAACGGGACAACTCCCAAACACATAGCCACATCCCACTGGCCTCTCATCTCTTAATCATTTGTTACTATCATTAGAATAATGCATTCACAAATTGACTGGCTAGCTCATGAGGTTGGTACACTTCACGAGTGCACCCACGCCTTTAATTGCCTCCACACGAGGTCTACACATAACACTAACAGTCATAGCTAGCCGTCATACAATATGGGTACAATTACCATCCAATCCATTCATTTGCATTATTGCCCACAGCAATGAATAAGCAACAGAATACAACATTCATATCAGTTATCACATCAATCATACCTTTGAAAAACTTAGCCAAACCACAGAGAGTAGTCTCGATCTGCGATTGACATCGTAGCTGTCCTATGCAGTTATCATTCTATGATGCTTTCTAATGCACAATTGGGGTCGAGGAGACACTCGACTCGATACCCCGCCTCATCTGTCCTAAACAGTTATCAATTCTAACATGCATATTATTTTCAAAACAAACTACTAATAACCTTTCAAAACCATTCATATCATCATGCAAACATACATATACTTATTCACAAGACATTCAATCATTTCACATTACAATCCTAGAATCCCATGATCCTAGGAACACACAATCACACACTTGCCCCAGGCAGGGATTTGCCTGGAATGTCACCATACCTGTGGCGCACTCACAAAACTCTTCAAAATTCTTCGAACTTCGAACTCAAGGTCAACGGGACGAGCCCGATGTACCTGCAGACATAAACAAAAGGTAAGACTTCTACTAGATACCTAAACAATTCAAACAAATACAAAACAAAATCCTTGAGGCATGTGTCATTGCCTCAAGAGGGTGTCGATGGGTAGTGTTGACCAACAAGCTCTCCAAAAGACCTCCTCCTTACATCTCGACGTTGCCACCAATATCAAGACCCAAAGTCATCAATCCATCTACCACTAATGCCTTTTTCGAAACTTTCTTTAATCATGGCGTTAACCCCAAAGGCACCTCCAACTTACGTACACTTTTCTTATTTAACTCCAAGATGCACCCGTTCACAAAAACGTGTGCTACAAGCTCACTAAAACAGTCCTAAATCTTCCCCACAACCACACAATCTCTACCATGCTTACCTATTACCTCGAAATTCAATATCATGCTTAAATGATCATTATAGGCATTAATCAACGCTTTCCAACATAATCCTACACTTACCCCAAAAAGCAAAATCGCTAACATGCCTCCCAAATCCTCAATTCTAAATTCTAGCATGCTTAAATGATAATTATACATGCTCCAAAGGAAAATATACAATAAAATGAGTTCAATTACGCCTTGCTCACCCCAAATCAAGAGTCTAGGCAGCAGCAATCCTTCCGGCAGCCATCTCACAAGTCCAAATGGTCCCCAAGCAGCTAAAATCCTTCAATGCCACCACACCAAGGCCTTCTAATCACTGTTATGCGTGGAAGAACATGTCCCCCAAACTGGAATCCTAACAAACAATGCTGAAAACAGTGAGGAAGAGTGCTCGATTGGGGAAAAATGGAAAAACAAATAGAAAGTGGGGAGAAGAGCTCAAGTAGGGAACATGAGGGCAGGGGGAAGGCGCTGTCAAAAGGGGCGGACATAAGAGAGAATGAGGGAAGGAGGGTTCGGACAGCAAAGGGGAAAGACGGTAGAGGGGAGAGAAATAGAGCGGGGCAAAGGGACAGATGGTGAAGAGGAGACGGACGGGACGAGGAGGGAGCTCTAGCAGAGAGGGAGAGGGAGGAATCATGCGGCAAGGGGTGTTGACGAAGGAGGGAGAGGCTGCGTGGGAGGAAGGAGAAAAAAGCAGTCAGAGAGCGCGAGAGAGGAACTTACCCATGCTGCCGCCGTCGCCACCTTCGCCGCTGCTGTCGCCACCTCTGCCGCTGCCGCCGCCGGTCCAGCCACCTCCACCACCACACCGACCACCACTTCTTCTTCTCTACGCTGGCACGGGAGACCACCAGGAGGACAACGAAGGAGAATAGGGAAAGGCGAGGGAGAAGGGCCCTCGCGTCGGGCTTCTTTCCACGAGTGGAGCTCGGGTCCGGGTCTGGACCCTAACCCGACCCATTCTGCCAAAGAAACGAGTGTTACAGCAATTGGATCGAGTTGAAGGCCATGGAGGTTCTTCATGTTGTCATGGCTTTCAAGCAATGAGACAACATCAATATAAGCTGGAATAGGAGGTCGAAGTATGGACGTCATGAATGATTCATAACTTGATCTGAGACCCGCTTATGAGCCAAAATACTTTGTCTTGATCCAGCAAAGGTTTCCCAATGGCTACCAACTCATCGCATATGGTTTTGAAATCTGTTATATACTCAGTGATAGTTTTGTCTTGCTTTTGAAACGTCTGCAATTTTCTATTTAAAAGAAATTCATGGTCTGTTGATTCTCTAGCAAAGACCTTTATAAGGGCATTCCAAACATCGGTAGAGCTTTGGAGTCCAACCACAAGACCTAACACTTCTTCAAAAGGTGATCCAATAATCCACCCTCTAAGAAGTCGGTCTATTTTTTTCCAGGCAAAGAATTCTGGATTTGGAACAAAAGGCAAATAATTCTGGATTTGGAACAGAACGGGCAAGGTCGGCTTGGAAACTTGTCCATCAATAAATCCCATTATGTCTTGGCTTTCAATAAGCCCCCAGCATTTGGGTTTTCCAAAGCATTCTTATGAGAGAGTTTGATAGAAATAAAATTTGCAACATTAACCGTGGAAGGATATGGATACTTAGTGCCATTATGAAAGAATAAGACATGCTGGAAGCCAAGATAACCCAAAAAAATTCCTCACAGATATAGCTATGATACCATGAAATGAAATAAGCAAGACGAAAAAGAAATTTTAAGTGGTTCGAATAAAATCCTACATCCACTATCTCTCACATTAAAAAACTTGATAGTGTGAGGTTTCCTTGTTTCCAATATTTATACACGATTTCTAGAGGGATTTTTTCAGGTTTGTTTGAATTTTTGAACAAACCTTCCTTAAATCTCTATTGTTTGTAACTGTGCCTCTCATTCTCAATGAGGTTTTATTGCCATGTTTTTTGTCAATATTTTTTTGCTGAATTGATTTGTCAATTCCTTTGTGATCTTCTCCATCCTTTGTGTAACTGTCATCAGATTGTGTAACTGACATCCGTGGCTTTCAAATTGGAGGGGGTGGGGGGGGGGGGGGGGGTCGGTGCGGAAAGTTGATATGTACATAATGAGGAGCCATAGCTTAACTACCATTCTATGCCGGGAAATAGGTACAGCAATATAGGTGCAGAAAGCCATGAAAGCGTACAAAACATGCCATATCATGTTATATTTATATTGTGAGCAGCATTTTTCAATTCAAAAATCCTTTCTCTTGAAGTGATGCCATCGAGTCCTTGATGGTTTGATCTAATGGAACAAACTCCATTCCCAAATCAATCAGCTTTTTGGATGCATTACTTGCCCTCAGTAATCCAGGCTGGGTTTCCTCAGCGAACCTGCTCCAGCAACAAACAGAAATGCTTCCAATTACTGATGATGACAGCAAGTCAAGTGATAATGGTTTGCTTTAGAATGGCAGTTTGAGAGAGTCCACATACCTAGGCAAGTTATATTCTGGATAAAGTCTCGCAACCATATCCACAAAGTCACTATAATGAGTAGTAGATTCAACACAAAGATGCCTTCCTGATGCAGAAGCATTCTCATATACTAAAATATGTGCTAGAGCCACATCATTCACATGTACAGATCCCATGTGCAAATCCTTATACGGCTCAGTGTTTCCTGCAATGATAGCATTTTAACACACCATGTTTTCATGGCTGAAGATAATAAGAAATATGTTGTTAAATGTGACAACCAGGTTTCTCAATGATGGTGTCCGACCATCAATATTGTATTCAGGCACTAGACATTGTAAGTTCTGGGGTAGCAAATCCACATTTTGCAAGTCAAATGCACAACAAAATAGACTCAAGGATTTAATAAGCAAATTGTTCAAATAAACAAAAATATAAACTTGCCTGAGTTGGCATGGAACTACAAAAATGAAGAAAATAATAGCAAAATACACAAAGCTGTCTGATCTGAAATTCTTGAAGTGCTAATGAACGAGAATGAGAGGAAAGAGAAGTTTCTACTTTCCAAGTTTATTCGGATACATAACATGGGTACTTGGAGTCATGCCAGAGTTGCACCTTATTGGATATGGGCTTCAGATTTGGGTAAAATGACTGGTCCTAATTTTATCCACTCAATTTACAATGAGGATTTGGAGTCAGAAACATCACATGTTTGCTGCACTTGCTAATTGTTATGGTACTATTTGTGACATGTTACAGTTTTCTTGGATTGAATCACACAACCCATATATGCATTTGACAAAATTTATTGTATTTATGAAACTTATGTCTGTGTACAAATATAACTGTTGCTTATCCCCATCCATGTGCCAATCCTTTAAGAAACTCATGTCCTGTCTTACATACCTACCTCATCGAGCCCCACACCTCAACTCCTGCTTTGATATAAGTCGAATGTTTGCTGCCACAATTGTCAAAACAAAAGATATGGGACGAGTCTACTGTATAAACTGATCACGGGGGGAAAGGATATAAAATTAGTCAATTACATCCATGGGGTTGACTATTAATGATAAAGACCACAATAAGCAAAAGAAAGTTTTTGGCAAAGGAAACACAGATTCTCCCATAATCAATCAAAGGAAGGCCAAATACAATAGAGGTTGATACAAGAGGTTTTAGTAAAATATCAAGACATACGCAATTTCCCATTCAACTCACATAAGAAGCCAAAGATCCCCAGAATTTAGTAGTTCTATTTTCAAATGCTTGACACGAACCAATATTGAAAACAATTTCATATGTTTTCCATCATGATCAGTTTATGTAGTGAACTTGTCCAATATATTTAGTTTTGACCATCATGATGGCAGACCCATGACTTGTACCAAAGCAGAACATAATGTATGGCTCTTGACAAAGGTATGAAAGACATGACATGATTTTATTAAAGGATGGGCGCGGTGATAGGGCAATATATAAGCACTTACAAATTTATGTCAAATATAGAGTTCATATGTCCAACAGATTTTTATCAAATTCATATATGGATTGTTGTGTTGTCAGTCCAAAATACTGAACATGAAGATTTTGCAACAAATTTTTTTTATCACCACCAAATGCTGCAAGGTATTGGGGGTATCACGCTAGATCCTAGGAGTAGCAGAATAATTTTGACATCCATTTGACTATTGTACACTCACTGAATAAGTTAACATGGGCTTCTGCATGCAGGATGGATACGAAGCTACAACTTTTGAAAGAAAGGGAAACATATATTTATCAGGTTATTTTCACATCTTTTTTTCGATTTTTTCCCATTTCTTTCATTTTTCTATTTTGTAAATTGATATTATCATGGATTCAAATTTAAACTTAACCTAAACTATTTTTCATCATTTTTATCATCACTAAAATGTTCCTTTCATCACTTTTATATAGCTTTATTTATGTTTTGTTATTAGTTTCGATTTATTTCATTTATACCTTTTTTAATATTTTTTAAAGTTTTCTGACTTTTTCCAAGATTTTCATGAAAAAAATAACTTTGCCGAAAGACACCAAGGGAAAATCTTACAGTTAAAAACCCGAAAATGATGTAAACTTTCTATATATGGCCAATCTAAGGTGGAAACATGAAATTTTAAGACCAAAATTTCAGGAAAACTTAAATATCCATCCTATCTATGTAACACGGGTACTCCTATTTAGGAGAAGTACCCGCGTACCGGTACGACACCAGTACAGGTGTGGCGCGGGTGCACGTTGACCGCACCGAGTATGGTCAATGTACCGGGGGTCAAATTTGTCCATTTTCGGACTATGTGCAAATGAGCTATATTTGTGTTTGTTGTGATCTGGAGGGTAAACTATCAAATGCTCATCTTCACGTGCATTCAGGTTTATGAGCTTTTGATTGTGGAAACAAATGCATATATGTGCCTGTGGCCATGATTTGAAATAGGTTATGAACTTATGACAATTCTGTAAATATGAAAATGTAATGTGTTTGTATAGACAAAAAGTCACATATACACATAGATCGTGCTTAAATCCTGTGCATGGTCCAGATCCAATCCAAAGTGGGAAACCAATTACAAAAAGCTCTAATCAGGTTTTATGGATCTTACATATCCGAGTCCATATTACTTGGGCGATCCCAAACTGGACCATTCATAACTTGTATTAAGAATAACACAAGTACTTTATTTAAAGCAGTACTATGGATTCTAAATTCATTTGTTCAAATTCAAATCCACTGCAAACAGTGAATTCATTGACCAAAAACAGATGATTGTTACTATTGGACTTTGTTGCAGACAAGCAAATCTAGTCCAAGAACTAGAACACCACTTTCAATCAGTAGTTCTGTTCCACAGGAATCAAACACCAGGATAGCATAGGGTGTCCCTGTTCCAAGTTTTTCCAACCTATGCAAATGCTAGACAGCAGCCCAAACATGGTGCTGTTCTAGTCTATGCAGCAAATTTGTAGTTGTTTCAAGGGGAACAAATTTACCCTTGTTCTTGGAATATCAGGATGAAAACATCCTTGTTCCCACTGTCGCAAGAACAGAAATCAAATACCCTCTTCAGTACTTGACCATTCTAATCACACCATACAGTGGATGGATTGGCCAGGCAGTGCCATTTTCAAATCCATAAAATACAATTTTTGATGTGGATTGAGCATCAAAGCT
>JAANDH010000417.1:53646-239220 GCA_011799765.1 Nymphaea thermarum
CAATACATGGAAATGATATTCTTGCTGAATGTGCAATTCTCAAGGACTGGTTAAATGTATTTGACTTCAGTTTACCTTCCCCACCCCCCCCCCCCCCCAAAATCCTCCCCCCCCCCCCCCCCCCCCAAAAAAAAAAAAAAAACCCATGCAATTTTACCATTATGAACTGATACTTTTGATTTAAAAGTGTCATGAATTTTGAGGGTTTTCTCATATATGTTCAGTTCTATTAAGCTGGTTTTCGCAACCAATACATCACCAAGGGGAAAAGCAATGATGAATTCTTACCACATGAAGTGACCCTTTTAATCCAAAACGGGACACTAATTTTGATGGTATCATGTTGATATTTTTCCGTTGTATGCACCGTTACAGTAAATATAAGAGAAGGTTAACCAACATATGCACGCGTACCCACAGAAAAATTACAGAAACATGCAAACTGGTGAACATCCGACCGAGAGATTTGGTCACAAATATATCATCGGTGGGCATCCTAAGTTCAGGATGCAGCTCTTAGGCATGGTATGGTAACTATGGTTGTCCATCCAACTAGTTTGCCATTTGGCGGAATTCTGATTCACCCTCTGTGTGTGTGTGACAGAGAGTGAGAGAGTGTCTATGAGATTTAGAGTTATATGAAGGGAAAATTATTGAACTGTAACAGTAGTTAAATTGGCTGAAGGCAGCATAGTCACATATTTGAGCTTCCTCCAGAAATGCACAGACTCGGATCTAGGCGATACTTTGAAAATCATAGAGTCATGAACATCAGCTTCTCCATCTTTCCTTGTTGATAGATTATTCAACTTATAACCCAAGTTGAGCCATAAGCTTCACTTCTCATTCTCATCGTCAGAAGTCACTTACCCTGAAGAAGACCAAGAAGCACTCCCATGCTCGCATTGATGGCAGGAGGCAGAATGGGACCCAGTACGGTCCCCGGATTAACCACAACCACATTCAGTCCGGTCTCTTCCGCAAATCTCCATGCCTCTTTTTCCGCTAGAGTTTTCGACGCTGAATACCACAACTGAGACCACCATCGCCAAAGAGTTCATATCAGAAGAAGGCATGCTCGTGAACAATCGATGAGATCAGGAAAAACAACAAGAATTAAAGAACAACGATTTCTACCCCGTTTTGCTTGCAGTACTCAACGTCGGTCCAGCAATCTTCTCCCTTAACAACGTCCGCTGGCCAACCAGGGCTCGGAACTATGGCCGAAATGGACGAAGTCACAACGACCCGCTTCACGCCGCTCGCTTTCGCGGCTTTGAGGACGTTGAGCGTGCCTTGTATCGCTGGTTCAAGAAGCTCCCGCTACCAGGCACCGAACACAAGTGACGAGCCCAATGTTCACGGCATGATAAACGAATAAGGCAAAGGACGAAGCCAATTAAGATAATGGCAATACCTGTGGATCGGTAACTTGATCCACGGTGCACGGAGAGGCAAGGTGGAAGACGCCGACAACGCCATTTATGGCGGAGAAGATAGAGTCGTAGTCTAGTAGATCGATCTGGTAGAGACGCAAACTCGAATCTGCTCCCTCTAATGCTTCTAGATGCCTCGTCTCCTTCTCATTCTCTGAGAAAGAGAGAGAGAGAAGCTTCAAATATTCGTCCGACTTCCAGATAAATGGGCGTCAGAGAGAGAGAGAGAGAATGAGAGCTTACGGAGGTTCTGGACGGTACCGCGGACGGTATAGCCCCGGCGGAGGAGGAGGCGGACGAGAGTGGAACCGATGAAACCGCTAGCACCCGTCACGCACACCTCCTCCCCTACTTTTCCGTCTGCCTCCATCCCCTCTACTTCCAGCATTCCATTCCACAGATGTGGGAGGGATAAATAGCGGGGTTATAAATTCCAATTGGAGGGTACTAATAACTTCAATCCTTTTGCAAGTACTTCACTCAAACAAACAATCAATGGTTCAAACAAATATAAAAAAATAAATACAATTAATAGTTCAAAACAGATATATAAAAATAAATATATTTCATGAGTTAACTTCCATTCTTTTTTTACAGGTAATATAAACAATTAACATTTCAACAAATATATACAAATGAATATATTTTATGGGAAGAGTATGAGCCGTCCTGTGAGGTGAAGCTCTGGACTGCCACCCTCCACTTGTCCGATAAATGGTAGAACAGGACAAAGTCATCTCTGTCGTCATATTTTTGCTGTTCAGATATTTTGAAAACAACAGTTCATTGGAAAACATGGATAGATATGCACCAAATTGTAAAATATCTCACTCTTTACTTAAACAGCTAGTCCAAGTTGACCCACCGGGAATGAGATTAAAGATATAAAATAATTCTCACACTATAAACATACTTAACTTTAAGCTCCAAAAGGTTAGGTCACTCTATCAACTTCCGTGGCCGCTGCCTCAATCGGTGAACTATTCTTTTAGATCATATTGGTTCTGAAGCAAGCTCTAAACTGGGAAGAAGGGGGTTACATCCTTTTTCCGGGCAGTGAACGTCATAAACTCCCCACTTACCAGTAAACAAAGGAAAAGAAAACATATTTAACTTCAAATATTCAAAGTAATTAGTCAATTACACAGATTTAAATACTCAATTAAAAGACGCACACTAAAAATTAAGAAACATCATACACTCCTAACTTCTCTTGCTCAAGACTATCCGCACCAATGCTTCATGCACCCGTTACTTCTGGATATTCCTCAATGTCCCGGCTATTCACGAAACGTGAAAAGCAAATGAATAATCATCTGTTTCCGGAAAAAATCCAAGAATTTCTTGGGAATCCTACAAGATCAATTGGTACACTACAGGTACCAACGCATCAACTAAGGATAACAAACCTAGATAATAAAGAAGTCAGAATCAGGACAATGAATAGAAGAAACTATATGATATGACACTGCAAATTCTTCTTAAGCTATTACCACAGACTACAACATATTTGAAAACTCCCAACGGCCAATGACGTTGGCAAAAATATAGAATAGCCGTCAGTAGTTCAATTGCCAACGGATTATGGGTCGTCGGTAAAAGTTTGTGGGGAATTGTTTTACCCTTGACCACAGCCGTTGGGAGTTACATATATCATTCCCAACAATTTTAGGCACAGGTAATGACTCTATGCAATGCCCACGCCTACAGCTGTTGGCAATTACTTTTTTTCCCAACATATTTGAAATGTTCGGAATTAAAATCTTTCCCTACAGTGTTGGCCCTCTAAAAATATGAATGTCCCTACGTTTCAACCATTGGAGAAAGTTTGTTTTTCACTACATTTTCAACCGTAGGGAAACCGTTTAGTCCCTTCCAATGGTAGAAATTGGGTTTTATGTCTTGCCGCCTGAGGAAATTAGAATATATATATACATATATATATATATATATATATATATATATATATATATATATATATATATATATATATATATATATATATATATATATATATATATATATATATATATATAGAGAGAGAGAGAGAGAGAGAGGACATTGAAATTTATACTAATAAGATTGAATGAGAAATTGTAGTACACATGACCAAGCTGTACCCTCTTATCAAATAAGAATAATACATAACTTTAATATACAAAGGACAAATACATTCTTGAACCCGTACCCCGTGAAGCATCTCATGTAGGAGCATCTCCCACCTCTTCTATCACATGACAACATTTGATGGTGTCTTCCCATCAATAGCATATGAATATTTATATCCAGAACATTATGATAGAGTGACCTACACCTTTGGAGCTTAAAGTTAAGTATGTTTAAACATGTAGCTGGTCACCCCAGCCACTAATTGTGTATATTCATCAGTTTTTGTTCAATAAAAAGGGGCTTTCCCCAGCAGGTTGTATTGAGAAACATGTAGCTGGCACCCATTTTGGGAAGCCAAAGCTAAAAAAAAGACAGTCAAACGGTATTTAGTAATGCATCTTTTGCATTAGTAATAATGCATGTGTAACGCACACCATGCATCAGTAATGACTATAAATGTTCGTTACTAATAATTACTACTAGCGCATGATTCTTTGGTAAGAAAAACCTTTTGTAACAAGGCTTCCAGTAACAGAGTTTTGTAACACATCGGAGAGTCCTTGACTAAAGGAAATGCTGCGTTAGTAAATGTCTTTTTCCTTGTAGTTGTAGTGCGGCAAGGTGACCCATTCTAATTACTTAAAGTCGATGGTCATTATACTGATAATGTTCGATGCAGCTTGCTTGCAGCAGTTTTTAGTTAACTCTCTGGTTATTACTGGCCTTTTGCAATCGCCTACATGCCATCTTCATTTTACTATTTAATGGGCAAAATTAATTGCCCAATCGATGCCTCATTCTCTCTATTCATTCATAAATCAGCTGATTTTGCGTGTCCTTCAAATCAGCCTTTGCATTGAACAGGAAGGGGGCCGACTTGATTTTAAATGACAGCTGATTTAGGTCTCCTTTCTGAATCCATTTATGTTGTATAAAAAAGGTGCCAATTCAATCTGAGTTTTCCGATTCAAACTGATTTTCATAGCAGTCGCAAGAAGTTCCATAGTTAAACGTTCATTATGGTTGCATCATTATCAAGTCCATCACTTAATAAAAAAATCTGGTAATTAGAGAATGGCTCAGCCAATCCTTAGAAGTGAACGCCTCGATGCCTAAGTGAAAAAAGAGGTAGTAGGGTGCATTGATGTCTCAAATGATGAATTGATAGAATCGGGTATGAGACATGAGAGAGGGCAAGAGAGGGATTTGAGAGAGCAAGAGGGGGCTGAACTAACAAAAAAACTTTCCCTGGGTCGGAACACTTAGTCCATAGTCAGACGGCCATGATCGTTACCGTGGATCTCTCTCTCTCTTTTCATGTCTTTCTGTAATGGTTTGTGTGAAACGCTTTCCTCTATTTGATTAGATCTGTAATGGTTCCGGTCTTAATGGAATCCTATTGATCCCTCACAAGGCGCATTTTTCCTTGTCGGTACTTGAGCTTTCTAGCATGAACAACTCATGGTTCAGTATCACATTTAAATATTAATTAGCACTGTTGAAACGATACTTGAGTTTTTCCAGCATGAACAACTCATGTTTAGCATCACATTTAAATAGTATTTGGCATTGTAGAAAAGAAACAGTATCATTTTTCAAGTTTAGTTTTCAAAACCATTTCTAGCTTGCTACTTACCTATTATTGACGTTCTCGAATTCAGGTTCTCTTATTCAATTTGACGTTGGTTAAATTTTGCCATTGGATTTCTCTCTGTGAAGTAATAAGTTTGAAAGTCTTAATGTAATATAACTGGATTTCTCTGTGAAGTAACAAGTTTGAAAAATGTAATATAACTGGATTCCTCTCTGTGAAGTAATAAATTTGATAAATGTAATATAACTGGATTTATCTCTGTGAAGTAATAAGTTTGAAAGTCTCCAAGGAATGTAGTATAATTGGTCGGATTAAGGTACATGTAGATAATGCATCGTCACTTCTATTTCCAACCCGTACAAGATAAGGATGTTTCATCGAGCTCATGGCAGTCGATTGTCCATCGAACTCCGCAGTTGAGGCCTCTAAAAACAGTGGGAAATGGGGAAGTTTTCAATCTCGTTTCCAGGCAATCGATTGTTAACTTTTGCTCACGCACAGAAGCAGTAAGTTGAAAATTCGAAATAGAGAAAAGGTTTTTGATAAGTTCCGCTTACCAATGGAATAACCATAACCACACGGCATAGATGGTGGACAGACAAACGTTTACTCAGGTAGGTGCAAATTCGACGAAGATCGACAATTTGACAATGAGATAGTGTTGCAGAACGAGAAGTAGGATCCGAATTTAAAAATTTCTAAAGTTAGAATTTGGAAGCAGTAAATGGTAAAGAGGAAGCACGGTGAAGTTGATGTGTACATAACGAGAAGAGCCAAAGCTTAAATACAATTTTATGCTGGGAACACGTACAGTAATATAGATGCAGAAGACCATGAAAGCGTAGAAAACAAACGATATCATGTTTTGTTCTGGGCAGCATTTTTCAATTCAAAAATCCCAAAAATCCTTTCTCTCGTAGTGAAGCCATCGAGTCCTTGATGATTTGCTCTACTGGAATAAACTGCATCCCCAAATCAATTAGCTTCTTGGATGCATTACTTGCCCTCAGTAACCCAGGCTGGGTTTCCTCAGTGAACCTGCCCCAGCAACAAACAGATGTGCTCCAAATTACTAAAGATGACAGCAAATCAAGTGAAAGTGGTTTGCTTTAGAATGCCAATTTGAGATAGTCCACATACCTAGGTAAGTTATATTCTGGATACAGTCTTGCAAATGTTTCCACAAAGTCGCTATAATGAGCAATAGATTCAACACAAAGATGCCTTCCTGATGCAGAAGCGTTCTCATATACCAAAATATGTGCTAGAGCGACGTCATTCACATGTACAGGTCCCATGTAGAAATCCTTATACGACTCAGTGGTACCTGCAATGACAGCATTTTAACACACCATGTTTCATGGCTGAAGATAATAAGACATATGTTCTTAAATGTGACAATCAGGTTTCATTGATGATGGTGTTCAACCAACAATCTTGTATTCAGGCATAGATAGCAAGTTTTGGGATATGCAAATCCACATTTTGTAACTCAAATGCATAACAAAATAGATTCAAGGATTTAACGAGCAAATTGTCTAAATAAACAAAAATACAAGCTTGTCTGAGTTGGCATCAAACTAGAAAAATGAAAAAAATAATAGCAAAATACGCAAAGTTGTCTTACCTGAAATTCTTGAAAGTGCAAATGAATGAGAATGAGAGGAAAGGAAAGCTTCCAAATTTATTCGGATATAACACATGGGTACTTGCTAGTCGTGCCAGAGTTGCACCTTATTGGATATGGGCTTCAGATTTGGGTAAAATGACTGGTCCCAATGTTATCCACACAATTTACAATGAGGATTTGGAGTCAGAAGCATCACATGTTTGCAACACTTTCACTGCTAATGATTATTTACTATTTGTGAGAGGTTACAGTTTTCTTGGACTGAAGCACACCACCCATATATACATTTGACAAAATTTATTGTATTTATGAAATTTATATCTGTTTACAAGTATAACTATTGCCTTATCCCCATCCCTGTGTCAATCCTTTAAGAAATTTGTGTCATGTCTTACATATCTACCTTATCGAGCCCCACACCTCAACTCCTGCTTTGGTATAAGTCATAGGTTTGCAGCTATGATGATCAAAACAAAAGATATAGGACAAGTTTGCTGTATAGATCATTATGGGAAAGCATATAAAATTTCCCATCATATAAAATTGATCTATTACATCCATTGGTTGATTATTAATGACAAAGACCACCATATGCAAAAGAAAATTTCTGGTAAAGCAAACACGGATTCTCTCCTAATCAATCAAAGAAGGCCAAATAAAATGGAGGTGATACAAGAGGTTTTAGTACAATATCAGGCATAGGCACTTTCCCATTCAACTCACATAAGAAGCCAAAGATCCCCAGAATTTAGTAGTTCTAATTTTCAAATGCTTGACACAAAGCAATGTTGAAAACAATATTCATATGTTTCCCCATCATGATCAGTTTATATAGTAAACTTGTCCATTATATTTAGTTTTGACCATCATGACAGCAGACCCATAACTCGTACCAAAGCAAGACATAATGTATGGCTCCTGATAAAGGTACGTATGACATTAGATATGATTTTCTTAAAGGATGGGCATGGGGGATAGGGCAATAGATACATTTATAAATTTATAATCAAATATAAAGTTCATCTGTCTAACAGATTTTTATCAAACACACATATTGATTGCTGTGTTGTCAGCCCAAAAAACACTGAACACCAAGATTTTGCAACAACTGTTTTTTTTTTATGACCACCAAATGCTGCAAGGTTTGGGTATCATGCTAGATCCTAGGAGTAGCAGAACAGTTTTGAGTCTTTTGACATCCATTTGACTATTGTAGGCTCACTGAACAAGTTACCATGTGCATCTATGTGCAGGATGGTTATGAAGCTACAATTATATTCATGTACACAGATATTGCGATATTGTGACAAATGTTACGATATTAACGTGAAAAATAAGAAAAAAAAGGAAAAAACTGTGATATTTTAAAAAACGGGCAAACATATTTACTGCTTTTTTCTTTTTTTGGGCGACTTTCTCCCTTTGTTAGATTTTTCTACTTTTTAACATTGATATGATCATGGATTCAAATCTAAATTTAAACTGAATTATTTTGCATCATTTTTATCATCATAAAGACATTCCTTTTATCAATTTTATATAATTTTATTTATGTTTTCTGATTTATTTTCATTATAACTACTTTTCATTTTTTAAAGCTCTTTGAGTTTTTTCAAAATTTTCCCCAAAAAAAAGAACTTTATCAAAAAACACTTAAGATGTCGCTGTTACAAACCCGAGAATGATATTTGTGACAATGATGTAAACATGCCATATATGGCGAACCTAAGGTAGCAATATGAAATTTTAGGACCAAAATTTGAGAAAAACTTAAGTATTCATCCTACAAACTTGGTTGGGAAAATAAAATAAGGATTAAATGAACCTGATTCTCTGACAGCAAGATCACTCTTGAAGAACATAATTGAAATCCTTGAAAAAAAAGACTGATGCATCAATAATAATAACAATCAGAAAGAAGATGATATCAGCACAATAATAACCACACAATGATAACAACAACAATACCACAAAGAGGGCAGCTTAAGTATAAACTCCCCATGTCACATGAACTACAACTTAAACCACAGGAATGTAAACATTTTCTTGCGGTTTCTAATTTTCTACTATGAGTGAAACATCCAAAGGGGTATGAAACAGGAGTCAAATGGAGAATCCATGGAACACAGATAAATTAAACTGCATAAGATTTGGCCACTGCCTATTGTATATCAACTATGAAGTACATAAAACCCTGATATTTGCTGAGATTGCTGATTTCAAAAAATTAAGATTATTTTATCATTTGAAAAAAAAAAAATTAAAAATAGCAAGCATTACCTTCTTTTTGCCTGAATAAAGAACTTATCTAACATGCACATGCCTTCCTGCTAGTAAGAACTAACTAAAACGAGAATTCTTTAACAAGATATTGGTTACAAACACCTAAAAGCACTTGAAAAAACAAAATCATGGAAAAGTCTCCGAATCCAAAACCGGTAT
Organism: Nymphaea thermarum; assembly: GCA_011799765.1. Classification (NCBI taxonomy): domain Eukaryota; kingdom Viridiplantae; phylum Streptophyta; class Magnoliopsida; order Nymphaeales; family Nymphaeaceae; genus Nymphaea; species Nymphaea thermarum. The sequence goes on from JAANDH010000417.1 coordinate 62,858, forward strand.
CTGAATTAATCGGAAAGATTCAATCATCATAGAATCTGTACAGCTATTGCAGTTTCAGGGAGATTTTCAATGAGAAAAATCCAAATAACCATTTGTTTCTTCTAAGTTCTGAAAGTTGAAAGAAAGTGAACAATGCAATACTGTTTGTGAGTGAAGCTATGTCACATGGATACGGGGTACCAGTGTCTGTACGACACATCTCAAAAAACTTGGGTGCGGCGAGGGTATGTAATATATATATACATATATATATATATATAATTATATATATATACACACACACACACACATATATATATATATATATATATATATATATATATAATTATATGGTTTTTTTAGCTTAATCTGTCCTTTTTGCCTTTTACTTTTATTACTGTAGATAAAGAAAGAGAGGCAGAGAGAAGAAAAAGAAAGAGGAGAACAAAATTTCAAAGTGAATAAGAGAGGGTGCAGTTGGGGTGCATGTCGGAGCCGCACCACATTCGCCGAGGTGATGCAGGTGCTGCCTCTTTTTGTGAAGAGTCCATGTGACATACATGTCAAATATAAGCATATGTGTGCGCTTGCTTGTGGGTGGGAGGTACAAGTTCATGTTTAAACACTAGCCCCTTTCAACCAAATGATAACAAAGAATGGCATTTTGTTCAGATGGTAGAATCTTTTAGAGGTTAAGAAGGCAGGGTTTATTTTCCTGAGTAAAAGATTCATCAACTTCAATAAGGCAGTTGTTAGGGACAGGGTGTTATAGGAAACCATAGGTGTGTTTCTAAGGTCATTTGAATCATGGTAGAATACCAGAACTATAACACCTAGTCACCTATATTCCATGGAACAAAAAATAAACCAAACAATGGACAGCAGAACATACATATAAGGTTGTCCGCCCATGCCAAATACCGATGGATCCACTGTTCCATAGCTTAGTGGAGAACAAAGAAAGCTGGGGGGGGGGGTACTGCTTGCAAGGGCCATGGGCTCACATAGATTTAAAAAAAAAAAAAAAAAGTTCCTGGTTATAATTTTCAAGGATTTTAATTTTGTCCCGTATGAAAATTTTGAAAAATATAGCTTGGCCTGAGAATGTGTAGAGAGAGAGAGAGGCACCGCGGCTCTTACATTTGACAAAGAATGCTTTCTTTTATATGACAATAGCTCTCTCTCTTCTCTGAGAATGTGTAGAGAGAGAGAGACAGACAGACACTGTGGCTCTTGCATTTGACAAATAATGCTTTCTCTCTATGCTGTGACAATAGCGCTCTCTCTCTCTCTCTCTCTCACATCTAGTAGGTTTGACATGTTGCTTATGTACTACATACAGTGACATAACAAGCAAGATTCTAACAAGATCGTGTACATTGCATGCGTACATGTAACTTCAGAACACACCATGACACAAATGCCAAACACTGCACTCTGATGTGTCTTCTGAAGATGATTTGAACAAGAAAACAAAGAAAAAACGATCAATAATCACAAGATCGAGCTAGCAACAATTATTTAAAAGATAAAAACATTTACGTCGAATAATTTTGTTATCAGTAAAACAACATGATTCATATTGTTACGTTTCCTTTACATGTATCCTAACATGAAAAGAAGTATGTATTCTAACACGAAAGAGAGTATGCATTATATTAGACATCTTATGCTACGTGATTTTTCATTACATTATGATCTACTATTTCTTGATATTTATATGTGAATAACATTATTTGGCTTTATGACTTGGCAATGATGCCTCAAATCAAATGCCTTGATGATGGTTGTCCTTGTAGATTTTCTTTACATTTGTGGCTTGAACTCATCATAGGAAAACTTTTTTTCTACCATTGTTGTGACTGGCGAATCATATCGTGTATCAATCGAGCCGACCTATACGCCGTATTGTAATGTATCGTAAAGGTACCGCAACGTATCGTAAAATTGATTTTTAATTAAAAAAACACTAAAAAATTAGTAAAAACATGAAAAATCAAGAAAAATAGCCAAAAAATCAGAAAAATTAAGAATAATGTATTTCATATAAAAAAAAATCATCACATAAAGAACATTAATGATTCATCAATCATCATTCATAAACCCTAGGAATATATAACAACAACAAATTCAAAAAATGAAAATCAAGACTAAGAGATTCAAAATAACATATTAAAACATTCATGATCTATCACAAGTTTAAAGCGCATCTATCACATACAAGTTTAGACTTTAGAGTGTTGTAAAGTTTAGTAAACTACATCGCGAGTTCATCAAATCGATGGTTTCTTCCTCAAATCAATGATTTCTCTCTCCCTCTCATAAGCTTTAGAGAAGTTTAGAGAGGTAAAGAGGGTCTCGGTTTAAAAGAATGAAGCAGAAAGGGACCTTGGGCCCCTTTTTAAAATTTTGACCCGGATCGTAAGATATAGGGTGTATCATGTGTATCGTATGATACAGCCCTTGTACCGTACACAGTATTGTATGATACACCCTATACGGCAGCTGTATTGAGTATCAAACCCGTATCATCAGGGTTTTCTTCACCCAGACGAGCCGTATCAGACGATATGGATTTGTATCCTACGATACGGATAACACTGGTTTCTACCATGATGCTTCATTGTAATACTCACAGCCATGTTACAACTTTACCCAAACATTTCCTCCCTTGACATCATATGATGGATCAAAAACTGGTTTCTGAGCTATATTTAGTAGTCGGCTATGATAGACATATGAAAACAAGTCATGTTTGGTCATTATGGATGTATATGAAGTAAAACAAGTATACTTTACGTGACATGGGATATGAAACAGGTTATATGATGTCAATGTGGAACATGCTACAAATGAATGAATGATGGGTTACCTGATGTGAATGGAACAGGATAATAATGAATTTATGTGAAGCAAGTTATGAATGAACAATGCAAGAAAGAATTATGTGACATGACATGAACCAAGTTGGGAACCATGTGATGTAAATGTGAAACAAGTTATTAATGAACAATTGCAAGACAGAATTATGGATCATAACATGAATCAAGTAGGGAACTATGTGATGTAAATGTGAAATAAGTTATGGACAAATGAATGTGAAACAGGTAAACTTTATGGGATTAATGTGCTACATGATGCGGTATGTGAATTTGGCAAGTAACACATGTTTGCGAAGTATTACACGTAATCATAATTGTAGTATATGAAAACATATTATACATATGTTTATTGTAATGTAAGGGCAAGATCATGAAATATTGGTTGTGGAAAATCGGAAATAGGTTTATGTATACGTTTGTAGTCATGGTTTGTGAATTTGGCTGATGACCCATGTTTCTGATGTGTGTGTGCAAAATGAACAGTAATATGCACAAATAAGTTCAATTTGTGTTTGTTGTGATCTGGTGGGGTAATCTATCAAATAATCGTCTTCACGTGCAATCAGGTTTATGAGCTTTTGACTGTGGAAACACATTCATATATATGTTTGTGGCCTATCATTTGAAATAGGTTATTTATGTGTTTGAATAGACAAACAGTCACATATACACATACACCATCTGCTTAAATCCTGTGCATGATCCAGATGCAATCCAAAGTTGGAAAAAAATTACAAAAAGCTCTAAGCAGGTTTTATGGACCTTCCATATTACTTATGTGATTCCAAATTCGACCATTCATAACTTGTACTATGAATAAAACAAGTACTTGGTTTAAAGCAGTATTACGGACTCTAAAGTCATTTGACTAAACTTCAAATTCAAATTCGCTATGTCTACAAACAGTGAATTCATTGTCCAAAAGTAGATGATTGTTAGTATTGGACTTTGTTTCAGAAAAAGCAAACCTAATCCAAGCACCATAACACAACTTCAATAAATAGTTATATTCCATTGGAATCAAACACTGTTCAAAGTTTCCAACCTAAAAATATGAAAATGCTAGACAGCAGCACAAACATGGAGTTGTTCTAATCTATGCAGCAAATTTGTAGTTGTTCCAAGGGGAGCAAAGTCACCTCTGTTCTGGAATATCAGGAACAGAAACATACTTGTTCCCACTGTCCCAAGAACACAAATCAAATACCCTCTTTGGTACTTTATCATCCTAATCACATCATATTGTGGGTGGAATTGGCCAGGCAGTGCCATCTTCAAATCCATTAACCAAAACCATCCTGAATAAGCAGTCATTGAGGATACGGTCTTTAATGTGGATTGAGCATCAAAGCATGCCTTTACAAACATTAGCGATTTTAGCAAATGCCAAAACGGCTCGGACTCTGCAAACAATTTGGTGGGGCTTCCAATTCCATAAATTTGAAGATCTTGATCTACCAATATATGGAAATCATGTTTTTGCTGAATGTGCAATTCTCAAAGACAGCTTAAATGTATTTGACTTCAGTTCCACTCCTTCCTCCCCCCACACCACCCCAACTCCACGGGGGCTGCAGCTTTACTTTACCAGTATGAAGCGGTACTTTTGATTTCAAAAATGTCACTAAGTTTCAGGGTTTCCTTCGTATATGTTCAGTTCTATTAAGCTGGCTTTCACAACCGACACAGTACCAAAGGACAAAGCAAGGGATGAAATTTTACAACATTAAGCAACCCTTTTAATCAAAAAAATGACACTACTTTTGATAGTATCATGTTCATATTTTTCGGCTGTATGCAACTATTATTCACAGTAAATATAAGACAACGTTACCAACATATGCACGCCTACCCACAAGAAAATACAGAAACATGCAAACTGGTGAACATCCGAGAGATTTGTAACAAATATGCAATATATCCTCGGTGGGCATCCCAAGTTCAGGATGCACCTCTTAGGCATGATGTGGTTGTCCATCTAGTTTCCCATTTGGCCGAATTCTGATTCACCCTCTGTCTGTGTGTGTGTATGAGAGGGTCTATGAGATTTAGAGGTTTATGAGGGGGGAATTAGTGAACTATAACAGTAGTTAACTTGGCTGAAGGCAGCATAATCACATACTTGAGCTTCCTCCAGAAACTCACAGATTCGGATCTAGGCGATACTTTGAAAATATCAAGATTTCATTCCGAGATATCGGTAAAGCACTTTCGAAAGTTAAAATCTCACGATACACTAAAAACTATTACGGAAATCATAGAGTCATGAACATCAGTTTCTCCATGTTTCCTTGTTGATAGATTATTCAACTCATAACCCAAGTTGACTCATAAGCTTCATTTCTCATTTTCATCGTCAGAAGTCACTTACCCTGAAGAAGACGAACAATCATTCCCATGCTCGCATTGATGGCCGGAGGCAGAATGGGACCCAGCACGGTCCCCGGATTAACCACAACCACATTCAGTCCAGTCTCTTCCGCAAATCTCCATACCTCTTTTTCCGCTAGAGTTTTCGACAGTGGATACCACAACTGAGACCACCATCGCCAAAGAGTTTATATCAGAAAAAGGAACTCTCGTGAACAATCGATGAGATCAGGGAAAAACAACAAGAATGGAAAGAAGGACGATTTTTACTCCGTTTTGCTTGCAGTACTCAACGTCGGTCCAGCAATCTTCTCCCTTAACAACGTCCGCTGGCCAACCAGGGCTCGGAACTATGGCCGAAATGGACGAAGTCACAACGACCCGCTTCACGCCGCTCGCTTTCGCCGCTTTGAGGACGTTGAGCGTGCCTTGTATCGCTGGATCAAGAAGCTCCCGCTACGAGACCATTGATCTCGGCATGATAAACGAACAAGGCAGAGGACGAGGCTAATATTAAGAGAATGCGATTTGGGAAGTACCTGTGGGTCGGTAACTTGATCCACAGTGCATGGAGATGCAAGGTGGAAGACGCCGACGACGCCATCGATGGCGGAGAAGATAGAGTCGTAGTCTAGTAGATCGATCTGGTAGAGACGCAACCTCGAATCCGCTCCCTCTAATGCTTCTAGATGCCTCGTCTCCTTCTCATTCTCTGAGAGAGAGAGAGAGAGAGAGAAGCTTCAAATATTCGTCATCAGAGAGAGAGAGAGAGAGAGAGAGAGAATGAGATCTTACGGAGGTTCTGTACGGTGCCGCGGACGGTGTAGCCCCGGCGGAGGAGGAGGCGGACGAGAGTGGAACCGATGAAACCGCTAGCACCCGTCACGCACACCTCCTCCCCTACTTTTCCGTCTGCCTCCATCCCCACTACTTCCAGTTCCAACAATCCACAGCTGCGAGAGCGACAACTAAGGTGGAGCTTTGAACTGCCACCCTCCACTCGTCCAATAATGGGCCGAAGTCATCTCGGTTGCTGGATATTGACAAGACCAGGAGCACGAATAATGGATCATGGGAACGAGTTTTGCCGCCTTTTTTTTTTTTTTCTGAAACCGGTCGGTCCACACCTGAACTCAACCTGCTCATGGCCCTTCAGGCAATCAGTCGATGGCCGGCCGGCAACAAGATGTGGGGAAATGTAAGAGGATCTTTCGTGGAAGCGCCGGAGCAGAGTTTACTGAGACTCTAAAATTGGACGGCTTGATTTTGGCATTTTCAAGTGCGTTCTTATTGACCAAGAAAGGGTAAAGACAGAGCCTCAAGGGGTTTAGGGCGGTCAAGGACTGGTAGGCAGACGGATTCATATTTTAGTGGCACCAACTCTTTTAGATAAACCTATGCATGCTAGCTAGGCCTGAACATAAGTTTGAGTTGAGCTCGAGTCGACACCTGAAATACTCTGCTCGAGTTCCACTTGAACTTGATTCGAGTTCAATAAATAAAGCTCGACCTTGGCCTTGATAATACATTTACATAACTCGCCTCGACTAGATAGGGCTGAACAAAAGCCGAGTCGAGCCCGAGCTCGGTCAGCTCGAACTTGGCTCGACTAAGTATGACCACGAGCTCGACTCGGCTCGAGTTCGAATATAGCTCGACTATACTTGCTCGAACTCGACTCGATAGTCACTTGTCGAGCTCGACTCGATTAAGCTCGATAAACTCGTTTACAGTAATCCATACTTGTTGAGCTCGAGCTCGATTAAGGCTCGATTAACTCGTTACCAAGGAACACAAAAAGAAAACAACTTATTGCAATCGAAACAAGATTTTGCACAATTAGCGTCTGGTGCCTGTGAAACAGATTCACTAGGTCACTCTGTATTGCAGCCATAGAAGGTTCAGAATCTTCTACAAAATCAATCAAGCTTCCTGAGTTTCCCCTCTTCAATTCAGCTGTATTTCCCTCATTAGAACCTATGCTAGTGGAGCATGTTGCTTTCTGTAAAACCAAAAAGAAGCTCCTCTCAAACAAGATAACAGATATTTTATGCCGCCACGCAGCTAGCAAGTTCTCTGTTGAACCCAACAGAAGCATACTCAAATGGTGCCAACCAAAGGAGAAAGTCAAATAAAGCTGATTCTCAATGCCATGTCAAAATTCATGAAACGGGAATCTCAGACATTAGTTGCATAGTAAGGTATTATGTCAAGCTTATTGACATTTTTTGTCAGAACATTAGTCCAGGCAAGTGCTACAGATAGAAGGTTTTCCATGAGATCTCTAAGAAATTACAATTTTCTCTCAGGAAGTCTGAAATGTTACTATGTGCGATAGCACTCATTGATAAGTGTTGCTGTATCTCTAAAAGCATATCATAATCTCTACTTTTTGGAGACTCAGACACTTTTATTCTAATTCAGAACTGTATCATGATCAACAATCAATCGGGAAAGGGAGACAGATATGCCCAAGTCAAAAACCAATATAATTCATGCAAAAACAACAAGAACAAACAAATTTCACCCTTCCACGCCAATCAACTCCCCTTTCACCACTTTATTTTCTGTCCACATAGACAAATTTAATGAAGGTGCAAACCCCATCAACATTACTCAAATAGTAGAATGAAACAAAAAATAGTCTGTGTGGGTGTTATGCACCAACTCTATGGGGCATATCTGTTTTAAACATATTTCGTCATCTTCAAACTACAATTCAACAATTTAAATTGATAAAAAAACAAGAAATGTAATCAAAGTAAAATGGAAATCACAAGCATTTCCTCATGTTCTGCCTCTCCATAAATAATCTTATGTTAGAATACTCATTCTAACAATATGTGAACAAATGTTTTGAGAACCCTCTCTCTTCTCAAGGAACCAAAACTTGAAAATGAATCATCCCTTCCTCTAGCCACAATAACAGCAAGCTCCAGAATAACATAGAAAAAATACTGTCACATTATTGTCAAATTTAAAAAATGACTTTCTAAGTGCACAATGGTCATAAACACGGACAATAATGGAAAAAAAGACACTAAAAAGAAAAAGATACAACAAGAACATTTCTTATGAGGTGATGGAAAGTTAAGAAACTGTATCACTAACTCAAATTCACATACTCACTTCATATAGAAGCTCTTCGCACAATCATGAATCGTGAACATTGGACATCAAAGTTGAAAACTGCAAGAGGCAACAGAAACAGAGACTAGAATCACATTAGATCAAGAAAAATAATAAAACAAAAGATCAAGAAAAACAAGCATTACCAAGAGGCAACTTGAATCATTCTAATGATACATATTCACTTGATTCATCCTCAACCTGAAAGAAATACATATAATCAATTAACAAATGATTCACAAAATATTTAATGAATACAATTTCTTCAAAACATACTTACTTTTGTAAACACTTCATGCATTGGATCACCATCATTCTTTACCCAATTACCCAAACAAACCAAAACTTCAACTGTTTTTGACATCAATGAACTACGACTATCATTAAGAATTCGTCCTCCTATGCTAAAAACTTTTTCGAAAGCAACAAAAGTTATTAGAATTGACAACAAATCACGTGCCATTTATGAAAGAATTTGATACTTAGATTCCTTGTCCTTCTACCATTACAAAATATTGAAAGAATCTTCATCACCATTATCATCATGCTTAATCAATCCATCCTCCAAATATGTGTTTGTCTCAGATTTGGTGACCTGAAAAGTAACATTCTCAGCTTTACCTAAGAACTTAAAAATAGCTTTCTTCCACCGTGTGGTGTGTCTTGACTCTCTCGACCTTGAATACTGGAGGAATTAGGATGTCGCAGAAATATTGGCATCCACTTCATTTTTTTGAATGTAAGTTTCATAAACATCTTGTAAAAATTGTTTTATCATTTCCATTTGTTCTTCATTTTCTTCTTTTGACCGGTAAATTCTTGAAAAGATAAATTCTGATCATGTGAGTTTCGTGCGTGAATCTAATATGGATGCAATAATCATTAACAAGTCACAGGATTTCCAATATTTACCAAAATTTTCCTTCATTTTTATTGCCATTGCCTTCATAAATTCACCTTCATTTTCAACATTTCCTTGCAATATTTTTTGAACTCTCCAAATTTCAATAAAATACAAGTTTATTATTGCATAAGATGACCCAAAAAATAAGGTGGAGACATCGTAGAAAACTTGAAGAAAGTCACATATCACTGCTATTTTTTTCCAATCCTCAGGTCCAAGCAATCATACCAAGCCTGGGTCTTTCATGCTATATCTTGCAAAAACATCTTTATATGCAAGAGCTATTTCCAACATAAAATATGTTGAACTCCATCGAGTTGGTACATCTAACACTAACTTCTTTGTCGTTGAAATTTCCAACTCTGTAGTTGTAGCTGCAAAACCATGGAGTCTTGAAGGTGAAACTTTGATATACTTTACTGCATTTCTAATGCTAATGATTACATCTTTAATGACACTCAACCCATCTTATACCATCAGATTCAAAATATGTGCACAACATCGCACATGAAAAAATTTACCTCCATAATACAAGTTGATGTCGCTTTTTTCCATGTTTTCTTCTAATTTTTTGACAAGAACATCATTTGAAGAAGTGTTGTCAACTGTAATAGATATTATTTTCTTTTAAATCTCTCAATCTACAAGATGCTTAGCAATTATATTTGCTAAAACTAACCCAGTATGAGGTGGCTCAACCTCGGTAAAGTTGATGATGCGGTTCTGCATATTCCACTCTTTATCAATGAAATGTGATGTTAATGCCATATATCCAAATTGTTGGTTTGATGTCCACATATCTGTAGTCAACGCAATCTTATCAACACCCTTCAAGACTTCTTTCAATTTCTTCTTTTCATCTTCATATAATTTAATAACATCTCTCCTAACTATCATTCTTGAAACTGACACTCAATTAGGAAAACCAAGTCTAAGAAAGAACCTAAACCAACAATTATCCATTATAGAAAAAGCATGCTCTCCGGTTGCCACTAGTTTTGCAATGATCTCTCTTATTGATTGAGCATCGATGTTGAAACTCATTTCCATAAGCTTCTTCGCGACATCTAAGTATTTTCGGATTTAAAACTTAAAATCATTTTTTTTTGTTAGCAAAACGTGTGAAACATTTGTGTCTTCTCATTGATGATGTAGATCCTCTTTCACTTATCATAAACATTGTACTTAAGCACTTACATTTTTCCTTTTTTGATACCATTTATAATGACCTCGTCAAAATCATTCCATATTATAGAAGTCTTTGCTCTTGATCTTTTTGCGCTACTTTTACATGTTTCATGAGCATCTATTGAAACTCCTTCATTTTCAGTGCCTTGCGAATCCATAGGAGTTTTATTAGAGGAATGTACTCCGATTGGGACATCATCCAAGCTCTATCTTGAATTACATACTTGTTTGCCCTTATCAATGATATTTCTTTCTAAATTTTTCATTCTTTAAACTAGTATTTTTCCCTTCTTTTCAAGCTATTCTCCTATTTGAACATGAAATTCGATAGAAACATATTACAATCTAAGAGAACATAAAATAAAAAGCACTAATTCTCATTATTAAAGCGAGAGTGAATAATGATAACTGATGTCAAAATCATCAGAATAATAACAGAAGAAAAATGATTCTTCAATGGATGCTTAGGAATTACAGCCACACATGGAGAAACTTATTTATAAATCCAGTGTTCAGATTGTTGAAATTTATCATCAATAATGAATTCTTTGAGAATAAAATAAAATATGCATACAGAAAAGAAAGTAAAGATTAAGGTATTCAGAATTCCAGATTATTCAAGTAATGTTACAATCATGTTATTCTTGGCTGAATTGTATACATATACTAAACAGGTTTATAAGGTGCCCAACATCTATTTTGATACCTAGTCGGCACATAAAACAACCTGCAATACAACACATTCTCCCTTGATCCAGCTATGATACCACGTGTTTGAATCTTAGCTCCTGTTTCCTATTTAATACAAGCATCAAACAACAAAAATGAATCATATTTCACAAAATGACCAACATTTGGAATAAATAACAGGAGCACATCATGGTAGCAGTATACTTTGCAGTTACCTCTTCAAGCCACTTTTTTGTATTGTTCTCAGGGCCCAATATGAGGCCAATGAAGCTGATATTTGGATACGCTTTCAGCTGCGCACACACAAAAACTAGTAATAAGTTAAAGGGTGAAATATAAACCTCCAAACTAGTTTTGCTTAATTTATATCACAACAAAAGTATATTATTTTATTTTCTACCTCTTATTGACCAAGATTTTGGTCCCGAGAATTCAATAATGTAAATATAAATTCATACAACTACCACATCTACAGATTTCCTGTTTTATTCCAAAAAGAAAAAAAAAGGAAGAAAAAGATGTTTGAGAAATCGGTGGCTTTGTCTTGACCATCAATCCATCATCCATGAAGGTGGAATCAGAAATTTGAACCATCCATAGTTTTTGAGGAATTTTCTGTAACAACAGTGGCTTTGGAGATCACTAAGATCATCTTTTCAAGAAAGAAATCACCCACATTGTCAATAGTTTGTGTCACTTGACTGATAAGAGCCTTCGCTTCTGCAGATGCAGGAGGGTTAGAAGGGAAGCTTAAATCAACATTTAATATCATGCAGGGTACACATGTCCAATTCTATTACGAAAAGGGAATACTCAGAGTTGTTCAATGAAGGCAAAAAGATCCATCTGCATGAAAATTTCTATCCAGCTTTCAGCTTCAAAGGGTGTCACACTGTTACTCTATAGGGGAAGTTAGGGAAGTGTATGCCTGAATATCAGTTATCAACACTGTGATCATGTGCCATATTTTCCACCATTTCATTCAAGTGGAAGATGATTGTAAGAAATTTTCCTAGACATGCTTAAATGCCAACGCCCACAAGATCAAAATCCAAATAATCAATAGGTTGCACTCTGGCAGAGTCCTGGTATCCCAAATATTTAAAAATAATAACTTTCATAATCCAAAACTTAATAACAAAATCCAAACAGCTCACAAAGTGAACTTAACCGAGCAACCACCATGCTCTAATGCTCAAAACATAAAACACTCGTTCATCAAAATAGTTAGGGTTGAAGCGGCCACGAGCAGAAGATCTTAGTTAGGGTTGCAATGGGGGAATAGTTTCAAAACGAGAGATGGAGAGAAGAAGTTTCGAGATGAAGAGAGGGAGAAGAAAAAGGAAAGCAAAAACTTAAAACTGAAAAGAGTTTCCCGCCTAAGATGCTTTTGGAAACCAGTTTTTAAAAACCGAGTCAGTTACACATTCGAGCCGAGTCGAGTTTTAGTGGTTCCAGTTGAATGAACTCGACTCGATTAGTTGAACGAGTCGACTTGTGAACTGGAACTCGACTCATTCAACACATGATACAGCTCGAACTCGCTTACAAGTCCAGCTCGAGTAGCTCAACTCGTTGTTCACCCCTATTGCTAGATAAATTTGTTTATTTGATTTTCAAACTTGTAACTAAAATTTATGGTGAACTTTACCAAGGCCCTGTGCTGTTGTCCATTGAAAAAAGTGAATGAAATGAGAGAGAGAAGAATGCTTCCATCTTTAAATGAGGGAGAGAGAGGGTGTGTAATTAATGGGGAGAGAGAAATACACAACAAATTAAGAGAGAGAGAAAGATTAATGGAGAGAGAGAGAGAGAGAAATGGTGAATAAATGTGTGAGAGAGAAGGATGAGTGTAATTTATGGAGAGAGAATGAGACATTGTCTTTTTTCGGTTGGATGCATGAGCTTGAGTCGATCTTCATCGAGTCAACTTAACTGAACTAGATATCAACTCAGTTAAGCAAATAAGTTTCAGTGAAAACTCGAATTCAATTAGTTTATGAATTGAGTCAGCTCAGACTCATGCTCTATACGAGCTTTTACCAAGTCGAGTCCGAGCTACTTGACTCATTGTTCAAGCCTAATGCCAGGACTAGCTAGAAGCAGAAAGCAACTGACCTTGAGGGTTTCATGCCTTAGGTGAATGATAAGTCCCTCTACTTACTATGGTTTTGATGTGATTTTTGCTTTGAAGACCTTTTGAAAGCAACAATTTGTTGGAAAAGAAGTATAGATATGCACAAATTTTAAACATTTTACTCGCTACGTAAGTAGCCAGTACAAGTTGATGACAGGAACAAGATTAAAGATATAAATAAACTTTTGCACTTTAAACATTCAAAACAATTAGTCAATTACATGGGTATAAACATTCAATTGAAATACACATACTAGTACATAATAAAAGCTATTACACACTGCTAACTACTCTCGCTCGAGACTTTTCATGCCAATGTTTCATGCACTCTTTGAGTGCAGGTACCAAAGCGTCAACCAAGGATAACAAACCTGGATCATAAATAAAATGAAGTCAGAAACAAGGACAACAAAATAAAATATTAAATGACACTGCAAATTCTTCCTAAGCTATCACCATACCTCCCTAATATAAAGAAATATGTTACAACTAAAGCACATTATCAATTAACTAAAGGGACATATAAGTAAATGAATTGTAATGCTAAATCAGGCTTATGGCACTCTGATCAGAGACTTAAACTCTCTCATCTATACAGCAGAGATACAAAAGAACGGAAATAATGGCTTAACTATCCTCTATTATGCAATATGGATTTTCAAAACGGATTTCTGCAATTTGCTTAAAATTGGGGGTTGAGGAATGACAGTGCCCAAAACTTATAAGAAATATACTATTTGGAAGTCAAGATTTCAGAGACAACAACCCATATTACAGAAGAAGTGGAGCCACATATGGGCTGGTATGGGCAGTTGGCAACACCAGTCCCTCAAGAATTTTTTATTTTCAATTTTAATATTTTTAAATGTTTGGTTTGTTATGTATATGAGTGTGCCTTCAGATATAAAAATCTGTGAAAGGTGCCCCACCCAGAAAAATTTTCTTGCTCCGCCACTGATCACAGAACTTAAAAAATCATTTTTAAAGATATGGACATTTAAATACAGCAAATAGTAAAACTGTAGTTTTATCCAAAATCAAGATTTCCAAAAAGTACAGAGAAAATGGTCACAAATACTATGTCAAATGCTATTCAATTTCCACAAAATATGGTCAGTAAATTACAGAAATGTTGACCTAATTATGACTAAAATTTCTCTAAAAAATTCATTTATTTGCCAATTGAAAATCATTTATAAATCAATATAGAATTCTAGCATTATAGAGTTGAAGCAGATGATGTTAAGACTATGAAGGTTGCATAATAGAAAGTCTAAAATTTAAGCTACGTCTCTAAAACAACTTATATAACTGAGAGTACATGTTCCTACATTATTCCTGACAAAAAACCATACGCCAGTATGTAAAAAGACAGAAAGTTATCTATCTACCCCTACCCTGCCCAAATGCATGACTATAGTTATCTTACATGAGTGATGGAAATGATAAATGAATGGCATGCATGAATGAACTCATGTCTACATATTATGCAAAATATATACTATACATGTTGTATGGGAATATATGATCATGTCATGGATGCAAATTATGAAAGTAAATGCAAGAACGCTATATACAAGTATATGAACACTTATGCATCTGTATGATAAATGGTGATGAAGGTGCTCAGGACATGAATGCAAGTAGATGGATAATGAGAGACACGATGGTATGACATGTATGATATATTCTAACATGAAATTACATATGATGCTCATATGATATGATACACACATGAATGTCTCAAGTGTATGATGTCATGATTGTAAACATGTAAATTTTCCACTCTCAAAGTTTTCATTTTACCTCTAACCTGTTGATTGTATAGTTTTCAAGGCGAATTTAATGCATTTCCAATTAGTGTGACCTTTGATTTAGGAACAATGTCAAATTACCCACATCAGGTTCTTCATTTCCATACACCTAGGATAACCTTAGCATGTTAGGTCAATCATTGGTCATTTTTACATTTCCCCCCTCAACTCTAGGAAAACTATAATGATCAATGAATCAGGGTTTGCTTAATATTAGTCAGGCTTATTTAGAACTTCATTTGGATTAAAAAATGTCATCTCTGGCCTGCATGTGCTCTGGTTAGTTCATTTTAGTTCAATTCAGCTTAATTGAGCCTGTTAACGCCAATTTGTCTAAAATTGGTCCATTTCTAGCTCAATTCTTCATCTTCAACTTGCATTAAGCTTAGGATAGGTTGTTCATACTTCATTCAGCTTAACTTTAGTGGCCTGAAATACAACTTCCACATGTTTGTTCCACAAAATGTATCTCAATTACCCCGAATTTGGCTCAATTTGATTTCCAGTTTTTGGAGACCAATCCACTTGTGCACCTCATTCCATTTCTCATATTCGAACTCAATTCTCAGTCAATTAGTGAAATCAACACCTGTTGAGCTAGGAACAAGTTGATCACCAATAGATCTACTTGCCCTCAACTCTGTTCTAGTTATAACTTCTTTGATGATATAAACTTATTAATCTTATTTGCTTCACTCATGCCATTTCACTCCTATTTATATCTTGAGTTTAGTAGAGCTGGATTTTCTTCCGAATTCTATGATTTTTCGATTGATTATGGTACAAGAGCGATTTAGGTTCCTTCAGCCCTACATGGAAACACTCTACTAGAGTTTTCCAAATCAGCTGTTTGCCCAATTTACCTCTCATTTTGCTATTTCTCTATTTGTTTATTGTTCTTGTTTAGAAAAACTAGTTTTCAGGATAAATAAGAAGTTTTCTAGTTCTATCTGCACTAAAGCGTGACCTGGAGTGAGAATCATGACCTAATTCAGTCGGCCAACCTAGGTGGGGCCAATTTTTAAATCTGGAATCAACGATAAAATGTTCATTTTGTTCAACAACACCAAAGGACAGCTGACTTAAGCAACATATTTGCACATTTTCCTAAGCTTTGGGCCCACTTAGCCTATGTCTAACCTTATAAAACCCACCTTGGCTCAAATACTAGCATGTGGGGTCCACTACTACTTTCAGTGGGATCCACACTAGGTTGTGTTTGAGCTATCCTGCCTTAGATCTCCCTAACCAAAAAATCATTTCCTAGACTCTCCAAGCTCAGCAAAACCATTTTGTGCTTGCCTGCATCACCTTTTAGTTAACTCTCTTGTTGTCACTGGTCTCATTACAATCACCTGCCATTTTTTTATTTTTAATTTGTAATGGCAAAATTAAAATCAGTGATTTTTGCTAAATTAATTGCTCAAATTGATGGCTCATTCTCCCCATTCATTCATAAATCAGCAGATTTTGGGTTTCCTTCAAATTGGCCCTTGCATTGAATCAGAAGGGAACCAATTCGATTTGAAATGGAAGCTGATTTAGATATCCTTTCTGAATGCATTTATGTCGTATAAAAAATGCCAATTCAATCCGAAGTGCCTGATTCAAACTATTTTCATAACAGTTATAGGAAGCTCCATAGTTAAATTGGTCTTTGTGTTTGCCATCATTATCAATTCCTTCACATAATTCAAAGAAGCTGGTAATTGAAGAATGGCTCGAACAATCCTTATAGTCAATGCATCAATGTCTTAGTGAGGAAGAGAGGGAGGTGCATCGATGGCTCAAATAATGAATCAATGGAATAGGGTATGAGAGGTGAGAGGGGAAGAGAGGGATCTAGAGAGCAAGAGGGGTATGATCCAGCAAAAGAACTTCCTTGAGTTGGAATGCTTGTCCCCAATCAGACGGCATGATCATTTCAGTGGTTCTCTCTCTTTCTCTCATATATGTAGGCGTGTGTCTTGAAATGGTTTTGTTTGAAAATAGAAAGTGTATCTGTTTTGTTAACGTGATCTCTTTTCCATTGTGGTTGAGATACACGAAATATTTTTTTGGTATCTGATTGCATTTGCTTTTATGTCCACCATCTTTCACAGAAGGCCATTGTAGTGGTACTCGCTTTTAACACTTTGTAAATGTTGACCATGGTGTATCATGTATGAAACAATTAATCCAGATGTGTGGTTTTGTCATGGCTGTAGGCCATCAAAGGCTGAACCACATTACTTTTATGTGATTGTTTCTCTTCTCTCTTCCTTTTCTACATGGTATCAAAGCGTCTTTGCTCTACCTGATTTGGGTCATCCTCTTTCATCGTCATTGCAAGAATGGCAAAGACTTCCAACTATAATGTATAGATCATTGAGATTATAGTGGTGTAGGAGTGTAGGAACAGATCCGCCTGACTCTGAAAATCACCTTTGTCCTCCTGAACGGAACCAACTATTAGTATGGTCTGAGCCCACCATGTTGTTTCTCAGTGGAAAATCAAAGTTGGAATATGATACGGGATCTTCCTAAGCTTGTTGAAAATGACCTACCCATCAAAGAGTGGAGATCAAATAATCACCATGTCGCATCCTGGCTGATTAACTCTATAGAACCAAAAATCTCTCAAAATTTTTTCTTCATTGAACGTCTGCAATGATCTAGAACTCCATCCATCCAAAAGCATTCGTGGCATGAAGAATGAGTAGAAAACATCTTTTGGTGGACAGCTTGAAGACCTTCGAAGTATATAAGATGTGTTAGACTATCTGGTAGGTATGTTAGAATATCTGAAATCCAGGAAAACTTCACAAGGAACATAAAATATTTGAGTTGCGCACTAGCCTTGGTCCTGCGTATGAAACAACAAGAAGCCAAATCCTTATGTCTGCGAAAAATTAATACTAGCAGAGTTGCACATACCGCAAGAGAGAAGGCCATTCACGTGAAAGATGTTGGGACCTCCATAGACAACCCAAGTCCAAGAGGTTGCCTGAAAATTTTCAAGAATCTACATTGAGTGCCAAAGTGGCAACCAGTGATTGAAACAAGTCTAGTGATGCATCAATGATCTTGGAGAAAATCAGTAAGTTGCTGGAAAATATAAATGTCAAACTGACCAAGTGGCTGCTTTGACTAGTGCTACTTCTCATGCATATCATAAAGTACATTGCCTAATCTTTGGGTTATAGATTCAGGGGCCAATGATCGTATGACTATGGATAGTGTTTTACCCAATAACTATTCTATGCATGACACTAATAAGTCGATCACTATAGCAGCATCTATGCATGTTAGAGAGGTTGATGAGATATCTTTCTTAAATATGCCACGTTGTTCTAAGGTCCTTCGTATGCTTGGTTTGAACTAGAATTTGCTATCGGTATCTAAACTCACCAAGGACCTTAACTGCCAAGTTATCTTGTTTCCCACTAATGTGGCTATTCAGGACCTTGCGACGAAGAGGATGGTTGGTGAAAGAACTCGGAGGCAAGATCTCTATGTGCTAGAAAACGTGAGCCTAGAGTTGATGCATAAATCTAGATCGAATGGTGAACTATGGCACAAATGCCTTGGATACGTGTCAAGCCATGGTATGAAATTTTTTATGCATGATTTATTGTTTGATTCGCAGTCATGTGACATTTGCAAGTTTGCTAAAATGTCTAAGTTGCCTTTTAGTGGCCTTAAAAATATGTATTTGGGCCTAAGCCTGGGCATTGGGCCAGCCCGCAGCCCTAAACCCGAGTCTACGCCCAGTTCGCAGCCTGAAACCTGAACCCCGGCCTGGGCCGGTTAAAATAAAAAATGTTTTTTAATATAAAATAAAAATTTTTAATATAAAAATATATTTTAATAATACAATATATATTATTAAAATAAAAATAATAGTAAAAAGATATCGGGCCGAGTCAGGCCCTGTCGGGCCGCTTTTTTCGAGCCTGAACTTGGGCCCGATCAGGCCAGGTACCAGGCACCTGTCGAGTACCCGACTCGATGCCCAGTCCTATTTGCACCATTTGAGTTAATGCATTCTGTTGTTTGAGGCCCTGTACCTATGGACTCTTATAGTGGTTATCATTTAATATGTGATTTTTATTGATGATTTTTTTTTTAAAGCTGCTTGGTTTTATTTGTTGAAAATTGAAGATGAGGTGTTCTCCAAGTTTTGTGAAGTTTATAGGATGACTGAAATTCAATATGATGCCCATGTCAAGACTCTCAGAACTGATAATGGAATGGAATTTAAAAATCATGACTTTGAATATGGACAAATCGAAAATCATGTTTACTTTGATTGTCAATGGGGAAAGTCCCATGTATTGCTTTTTAGTGATTCGGTTCATATTATTTCTAAACCACTTGATTTAATTTATTCCGATGTGTGGAGTCCTGCACCCGTGCTAAGCTTTGATATATTTAAATATTATGTTCATTTTATTGATGCACACATAAAATTCATATGGATATATTTCTTAGCTAAAAAATATGATATGATTGCTGCATTTTCTGATTTCAAAAATAAAACAGAAAAATTCCTTGAAAGAAAAATTAAATGTTTTCAATCTGATGGGCGGAGGGGGGGAGTTCACAGCCCTCAAAACTATTCCTGATGCTTCATGGATATTTCATCATGTTTCATGCCCGCACAGTCATGAGCAAAATGGAGTTTGCAGAACACAAACACAACATATAGTATAAACCGGTCTATGTCTTTTGAGTCATGCTCATATGCCTCAAAAATTTTGGTCTAGTGCCTTTGCCATTGTGGGTATATTTTAATTAATAGATTGCCATCTCATATTACCAGGAATAAGAGCCCGTTTGAAAACTCTATGGCATTGAACCTGATTTCAAATTTCTTAAAATTTTTGGCTGCACGTGTTTTCCCAATCTTCAAGCATACTGCCAAAATAAATTAGATTCCATGTCAAACAAATATGTTTTTGTAGGATACAGCGATAAGCACAAGGAAATCTATGTTTGAACAAAAAGATGAACAAAGTTCTTGTGTCTCAAAATGTGATTTTTGATTAAAATAAATTCCTTTCAAAAATAATTCCAAATTAAATGGACCTAATTTAAAAATGTTCCCCCTTTCTAGTGCTCATAACCCTATACTCATTCTCATACATTCATCTTTTATTCTACCTTCACATGACGTTAGAGTAGATCCTCAAAACTCTAGTAATGACCATGGTGAAAGGGGTGACCAGCCATCAATCATGAACCTTTAGACATGATAACATATCACTCAACTTCTAGACTCTCTCAAGATGAATCCCTATCATCACCAAGTATTGAACCATTACCTACACAAACACCTTTCCCTTACAATAATGACCCACCTCTTGCCTGCACTCACTCTATGACAACTCGTTCTATGAAGGGAATAAGAGTACCCAAGATTTTCACATCTATAGTTCACCCTATACCCTTTGCATTTCTCTCAACATTTAGACGTTCTACATCCTACCTCCTACTCTAAAGCAAAATCTAACCCCCACTGGGTTCAAGCCATGAGAAAAGAATATCAAGCTCTCATTGAAAACCATACATGGACTCTCGTTCCTAGGCCAGCCAATCAAAACATTATAGGATGCAAATGGATATTCAAAATTAAAAGAAAAGCAGATGAATCCCTCGAACGCTACAAAGCGCGACTAGTATCCAAAGGGTACACACAAGAAGAGGGGGTCGACTACTTTGACAATTTTAGTCCATCTGTAAAACCAACCACCATTAAAACAATGTTAAAAATGGGATGTGCATCAACTTGGTGTTCACAATGCCTTTCTCAATGGTTAGTTACATGAAACTATTTTTATGGATCAACCTGTAACGCTTTTCGTTTTGGGGAAGGTCAATCTGGATCGGGTCCAGATCCGGACCCAATCTCTACACGCAAGAGGAAGTCCGATGTTACCCCTCTTCTCCCTCGTTTCCCCTCTTCATCTCCTCAAACTGCATCTCAGGTGAAATCAGGAGGCTGGAGGCATGGCCGCGGCGACGTTTGTGCCAGCGGAGGAAGGGCGACGGCAGTGGTGGCGCTGGTAAGCCCTCTTGACCTCTCGCTGCCTCTTCCTCCTTCCTTCTTCCTTCTTCTCCTTCTCCCTTCTTCGCAGTACTCTCACCCATCTGCCCACGCCCTTCTCCCTTTCGCACGGCCTCACTGTTGCGCAGCCCTTTTCAGTCTTCCCTCTCCGTGAGCTCCCTCCTTCTACCCGCAAGTTCCCTCTCTCTCCCTTGCTGTTTCCCCTTTTTCTGCCCCTCTCTCTCGGTGGTCTCTCTTACCCTCTCCGTCCGTCTCTCGCCCTCTCTGTCTGCCCCTCCCCTTTGTCTGAACCCTATCTGCCCACGCTTTCTCTTCTCTCACTGTACTCCCTCTCCTTACCAGCAGCCTCGTCCCACTCACCTCTCTCGTGTTCTCCCTCTTGTTTTCAACCTCCCCTCACAACCGACTGCCTTTTTCTAATGACAGACCCCTTTCTTGAGGTCGTTTTTCATCGATTTTAACTCTATTGTGGCTATTTGGTCAATTTTCAGCTTGGGGAGACATCTTTTTCCTCATAGCAGTGAAGTGAATGCGTTGGTGGTGGTGGCATTGAAGGATTTTAGCCGCTTGAAGATCTCTCAAACTCGTGAGGTGGCTGTCGGGAGGACTACAGCAACTAAGACTTTGAAATTGGGGTGAGCAAGGCCTAATCGAGCCTAGATTATTGAATATTATATATTAGAGCATGTATAATTATTATTTGAGCATGCTCGACTCTTGATTTGATTATTTGGATTGCATTTTAGTGATGTTGCTATTTTGAGGGAAGTTTATGATTATTTTTTAGAAGAACAAGAATCACATATATATCTATCTCTTTAGCATGAGGTGTTGATTTTCGAAGTTATTTGGAAACATGGTAGAGGTTGGATGTAGTTGAGAAGATATAAGACCGTTATTGCAACTTGTGGTACATACTATTGACAATGGGCGTATTTCAATGTTAGTTGGAGAAGAGCATGTAAATTGGGTGTATTATTGGGAAGACGATTCAACTAAAGAAAGCTAATGAGAAGTGTGTTAGCGATAGATTGATCAAAGCTTTGAGTTTAGATGTTTGGTCACAACCTCAAAGAATTAGAAAGAGACCTATTGGAGGGTTTTGTGGGCGGACACTACCCCGTCGACACCTTCTTGAGGCGATGACATGCCTCAATGAATATATTTTACACTTGTATAGATTGTAAAGCGAAACTAGTAGAAATCTTATCTTTTGTTTATGTCTGCATGTACATCGGGCACGTCCTGTAGACCTTGATTGACCATATTCGAAGCTCGAGGTGTTTTGGGTGTTTTATGGATGCGTGACAAGTATGGTGGCATTCCAGGCAAATCTGTGCCTGGGGCCAATATGTGAATGTGTGTTTTCAGGATCATAGGATCTATCCTATGATTTTGATGTAACTGATTTTTTTTTTGTGAATGAATGTATGTATGCATGCGAATGATGTATTATATGATAAGTTTTGTTTTGGAAAGCTATTAAAAGTTTGTTTTGAAAATTGTTATGCATTTGCATATGCATGATAGCATTGCTAACTGCTTAGGACAGATGAGGTGGGGTATCAAGTTGAGTGTCTCCTCGATCCCGATTGTGCATTAGAGATCATCATAGAATGATATTGCATAGAACAGCTACAAGCCATCACAAATCGAGACTACTCTCCGGGATTTGGCTAAGTTTTGAAAGGTGTGATTGATGTGTTTGACAAGATGTGAATTTTTATGAATGTAAATGTGGTGATTTGTTGCATATGTATTGTCGTGGACAATGATGCAATTGAATGAGATTGGAGGGTAGATGTACCATATTGTTATGATGGCTAGCTAAGACTGTTATGTGTAGCCCTCGTGTGGAGGCAATTGGAGGTGTGGGTGCACTCGTGATGTGAACCAACCTCATGAGCTAGCCAGTCATTTTGTGAATGTGCAATTAGAATGATAAAAATGAAAGCATAAGAGATGAGAGGCCAGTGGGTTGTGGCTATGTGTTTGGGAGTTGTCCCGCCTTCGCCACTGGTCTCACCTGTTCGGAGTGCAGGCAGTGCAAGGCCCCAGGATACTGTTGTGTGATGTGCTTGGAGCGTTGGGCTCCCACCTTCCCAACCTAGGTGTCCTAGGGAAGACTGAGTATCTCTCTTTGGAATTCACACACCCATGGATGAGTGTTCTACCGCTGCAGCAGGAATGGATCCATACTGTTATGGGTCACCATGGGGGTTGTCTCCCGGTTGTAGGCCACCCGCGGTATGCACGTGCTTCTGTTTGCAGCCATAGGAACTATCAATTGACTGAAGCTAATGAAAATGAAAGTTTATAAATGAAATGTATGTGACTGATGTGCATGTGAATGAAATAAATGAGAATGATATGTTTATGCATGCCTTGCATGTGATTTGAAATTGTGTTATCGGGGCCATTGAGTGGTCTTCACATGTCGTGGTCTATGTTGGGGGCCTTCTTGGCAAATGATGTGACTATGCCCAGTCACGACATGATGATGATTTGCTTTTTTAATTGTGATTATCTCATATTTGAGCCCTACCTAAGAGGGTTAGAGATTTTCCTAGCTTGTTGTCATACTGCGAAGGTTAAGCCTTCAGTTGTTTCCTTTTTCAGGTTTTGGCGGATCAGGGGCATCAGGTTGATCAGATGGTTTCATTCACATCATATTGGGGAGGTTTTGGGTCCTTTGTAGTGTCGACGTGTCTTATTTTGATTTTATTGATGTCTTGTTTTTGTTAGGCATCAATTATATGGTTTAGGGCATTTTTTCATCCACAGATGTAATTTTGTATGAACTGAAATTGTTATATAAATGAAAGTTTACCCCATTGTTTCGAATGGCATAGCTCCCTCCTTTTTGAATTGTTGTGTCGTCGCACCTCAATGCTTTATGTTTAAGAAAAAAAATAAAATAAAATTTTATTTGTGGGTCAAAAGGTTGGGTTGTGACACAACCTCCTGGCTTTGAACAAAGGACTAATCTAGTGTGCAAACTTCGAAAGGCAATCTATGGTCTCAAAGAAGCTCCTCGAGCTTAGTATCAAAAACTTGGCATAGCTTTGCTAAGTTATGGTTTTTCTATATCCAAAACTGACACCTCTCTTTTCATTTGCCAACAAGGACTCATTATATTATATGTATTGGTGTATGCATATGACGTACTAGGTACTGGAAATTCCCATCAACACATCTTAGCATTAATTGAAAACCTAAGCAAAGCCTTCACTCTCAAGGACCTTGGACTGCTCAACTACTTCCTTGGAATTCAAGTATGTCGCTCTACCCATGGACTATTATTATCACAACAAGGCCAGAACCAAATCTGCCCCATCACCTATGTCTACATCAAAAACTCTTTCCCAAGGCACAAATGTGGAATATCATAACCCTATCGAATACAGATAGGTTGTAGCGGCTCTACGATATTTGGCACTGACATGCCCAGACTTAGCCTTCTCAATAAACAAAGTCTGTCAGTTCATGCACAAGCCTACTCAAGAGCATTGGTCGGCTGTCAAAAGGATTCTACACTATGTCAAAGGTGTCATTCATTTTAGTCTATTGATACGGCCATCACACAGTCAACATCTAACAACTTACTCTGATGTACATTGGGCTGGGTGCCCAGATGATCACAAATCCACAAAGGGATATGTTGTATTCTTGGGGCCTAACATCCTTTCATGGAGCTCCAAAACACATTGAGTTGTT
This sequence comes from Nymphaea thermarum, assembly GCA_011799765.1. NCBI lineage: Eukaryota > Viridiplantae > Streptophyta > Magnoliopsida > Nymphaeales > Nymphaeaceae > Nymphaea > Nymphaea thermarum. The sequence continues at coordinate 87,717 of JAANDH010000417.1, forward strand.
AGAAGCTGAATACAGGGGTTCTGCAAATCCCACTGCAGAACTTGTATGTGTTCAGTACCTCCTTCAAGAGTTACACATTTCCCTGGCATCTACACCCATTCTATGGTGCGATAATCTCATTGCAACATATATGGTGGCTCACCCAGTTTTTCGCAGCCGGAGCAAACACATTGAGCTTGATGTCCACTTCGTTCACGATCGCATTTCCAAAGAGCTCCATGAGCTAGTTAAACACATTCTATCCTCACATCAACTAAAAGATATTCTCACTAAACCTTTGTTCATAACTCCGCTCCATAACCATTGTTCTGAACTCAACGTCATATCTGGACCATTGAGTTTGCAGGGGGATGTTAAGACATTATATGAAAAAGGAAAAACATGACAAGGAAAGGTGGCCATCAAGGGAAATGAAGAGAGGCACACCCAAATCAAGAAAGAAGGACTGAATATCCATAAATCAATAAAAGAAAGAAAAAATGCACTCCAAAACTATAATCAAGAATCCGTTGAGAGCTATACACATATAAAATATAGTGGAACCTCGAAATAGGCATAAGAGCTGTAATTGAGAGAAGAGGACATAGGTCTTATACCAAACCTCTATAATTTCTTTGTCAAATTTCTCTTTTCCTCTATGCTCTAATACTTAGATGACCTTGGTGTCGAACTTGCTTTCTTCCATTGCATTTCAGTGTTCTATTGCTACCTCTTCTTTGTGTAGCTGAATTTTAAACTATTCGCATATTCTAACTGATAATACTCTCACACCCTATAGTAGGTGGATTCATGACACACTATGAATGGAATTTCTTGATGGAAGGTGTAAGTGCGGGTCTGCCATTATTGACATGGCCCATGATTGGAGATCAACGCATCAGTGAGAGGCGGGTGGCAGAATTCCCTGGAGTTGTCCTTCTTGTCAATAACAAGAAAGCCATGGGATTTAGTGAAGATCAAAAGTTAAACATTTGGTGAGATGTGAGCAAATAGTGAGGGTAGTGACTGCCGTTTTCAGTAATGAGCATCAAACAAGAGAAATGAGAAGAAAAGCTATGGTGCTTGGTGAATGGTGTGCAAGTTTGTTGAAGATGGAGGCTCTTCTGCTTTCAACTTGGATCTCTTTTTTATAGGACCTTATCGAGCTTACCTAGTCGAGCTCGACCTCGACATTGTCCATCGATCAAGCTTGAGCCTCTTTTGTTGAGCTCAACTTGAGCTTGATCCGAGCTTGAGGCTTTATGAGTCAAGCCAAGCTCATTCTGTCCTAGCTTGAGCTCGACTCGTCTTGTGTTCACCCCTAGTTACCCGACCGAGAATTACTCATGCAGTCAGTTGGGTGAGGCAGTGTATGCATGCTCCAAAAGCTTACATGTGCAAGCTATTGATCACATCCTAAGGTACTAAAAAGGGCACCAGGCCAAGGAAATCTAATGGATGTAGTGATATAGAGGGATATACCAATGTAGATTGGGATGGCAGTGCAGACTGAAGATCTACCACCGAATACTATACATTGATTGCTGGCAAACTTGTTTCATGGAAAAGTAAAAGGCAGCATATTGTCTATCATTCAAGTGCTAAAGCTGAATGTAGAGCCATTGCAACAATTGCTAGTGAACTCAGGTTAAGTCACTCATTCTAGAAATAGGTTTCAAGATGGATGTATCTTATTCCTATGCACTATGATAATCAAGCAGTGATTCATATTGCCACCAACTCAATAGTTCATGAACATACAAAGCACATAGAGATTGACTGTCACTATCTGCACGAAAAGATGCACAAAAAGAAATTTATACTCCTTATACCAAAAGTATTGATTAGCTTGCTAATGGCTTCACAAAAGGGAATCGAAGGACAAGTGGGGCCGTTACAATTTGTGTGCCTCACTTGGAGGGGGGAGTGTTGAGAATAGAAGGTTTATCTATTCAGTTATTGTGATTTGTACATTCTTTTTTTGGTATCTCACTGTATTCCTTTACCTCTGCTATCTTTGGAGGAAGACCATTTTGTAAATGTTGACCGTGCTGTGCAAATGAATTAATATTCCAGCTGTGGTGAGCTGATTCTATCCTTGATGTAGGCCATTTAAGGTTTAAGAATGTAACTTTTTTGTGCTTGTTTCTCTCCTCTCTTCTTTCTACCGTTTGCTTCCATTTGTTTAGATTTGGAAGCAAAGAAGGTACCTGCAGCAACAGAAAGCCAGATTTTTCAGGTCATATATTGAACAGTTCATGAGCAAGTGGATGAAATATTCCTGATAATGGGAATTCCCTGATTTTTTAAAATTTCTTAAATCTCATGATTGTTTCCTCATACCATTGGCCAAGAGCTCATGAATTAGTGATGATCAATGAGCAAAAAAACATTTGTCAATGTAATTTTTATCATGCAAACAATGTTTTGATAAAAAGAATTACTATTTTCTGAGTTAGTAGTCTTTCTTTCTCATGTATATATAAGCTTCTAAAATAAATATAACATAAATCATGGTTCAGCTGCTGTTGCTTAGCTTAAAAATATGTAAAAAAAAACTTGACTAACAGCGGCTGTAACCATGAAGGACATTATTCAGGCCACAATTTAAAACTGTACCGTACACTTGTAGTCAAACTTTTCCTTTTTATCTAGCGCCTCAGATAAAATCTGACATTGGGACTCAAATGCATTAAGAATTAAACAAAAGCAGAGATTTTTTCTATTTGAATACTGATTAATTGATATGTATATGTACGTAAAATCTCACGTAAGACACAATTATTGATATCTACATAACTATATAAACGTCTCTCGCCTAACTATGAGCTATATTCCAAGCTTAATTAATAACTAAATATGCTAGGGCAAAAAAGGTCGGGTTAATGGTTCGGGCCATAATGGAATCATGTTGATATCTCAAAAGACTTATTTTTCCAAGTCGGTACTTGAGTTTTTCTAGCATGAACAACTCATGATCAGCATCACATTTAAATATTATTTAGCATTACGGTTGCAAAGAAACTATGCCATTTTAAGCTTGGATGACACCTCCCTCTAACCCAGTTTTGTAAAAACTATGGGGGCGTTTAGATGACACCCTCAAAAACTTGGTTTTTGCAAAACCTAGTTTTGTTAAAATCTGATCTTTTTAGTGAGTTTTCAAAACCTGGTTTTGTTTGGGTGACAAAAAGTGAGTTTTTTATTATACTTATATAAAAAAAGTTCAACTGAATATATATATAAGTCCATCCAAAACTCAGTTTGATGAACTGAGCTGTCCAGATGTTTCATCCTCCTTAATTTAATTTGTCCATATTTGAATCCTTCAAAGCCGATTCAACTTTACTTTAACACCATTGGTCTACTCGCTTACATTAGAAACTGTTGGATGAAACCAATTCATAATGACAATCACAAACTCACCACAACAAGAAGAAAAGCGCAAGTGAGGAGAGACTCTTGCTTTCTTTTACTTCTTTTTTCCAATAAAATCCAAATTTAAGCCAAAAAATTTCTATTGTAAAAAAATGGTTCAAATGAAGAACTTGATGCTTTATTTCCTCACTCCACCATCAACAGGAGTTCTACACCACAAAGCTTCAAGTTGGTTGAAAATTGAACCATAAAACTCTCAAAAATGAAAACCAGCTAGTTGAAGCATGCACGATACTGCATGTCGGTAATTTAAACAACAAACTTGCTTGTAAAGACATGAGATCCAAGATAGTTGTCAAAATTACTTGAAAGGTTGATGTATGCTACGAAAAAAGTAAGCCTGGGCATCGGGCCGGCCCGACATCCAAAAACCAGGACTGGGTCCTACCTGATTAAATTTAAAAATATATTTTTTAATATAAAAGAATATATAAATATTAATTGATTATAATAAAATTATATATATTAATAAAAATTAAAAAAATAAATTATCGGGCCCACCTAGGCCGGCCTGATAACGAGTGGGGCCGGCCCGGGTACCTTTTTTCCGAGCCCGGGCCCGGGCCTGAGTCGGGCCGGGTACCTGGCGGAGGCCTAGCTCAGTGCCCAACGTTATTTTAGAGGCAATCTAAACATCCCCAAACACCTTGATCTCATCCAAGCACACCAAAAATCAGGTTTTGGAGGCAAAACATGGTTTTGGGGGTGTCATCCAAACAACCCTAAGTTTTAAGAAAACCAAGTTTTTTAATGAGTTTTAGAAACTTTTTTTTTATTTGGGTGACATATCAAAAACCTGGTTTTTGAGTAATCTGAAGGAGACCAGGTTTTTCACTATTTTTTGCAAAACCAGGTTTTGTTCAAACCCAGTTTTGATGGCACCCAAACAATCCAAACACCTATTTTGGAGTTTTGAAACCTAGTTTTAAAGCGTCACCCAAACACCGCTTTACAAGTTACTTTCCCAAACCATTTCTAGCTTGCTATTTGCATTCAAAAATCATGTTCAGTTGTTCTTGAGGTTCTAGAATTCAGGTTCTCTTATTCAAGTTGACGTTGATTAATTTTTGTAGTTGGATTCCTCTTTGTGAAGTAATAAGTTGAAAGCCTCAAAGGATGTGTCTAAGCTCTGGTTAGTTAGGTTGAGGTATGAGTAGATGGTGTGTCCTCGCATTTGTTCCTATATGTGTTATTCTTTTGAGGATGCTCCATAGCTAAGACGGTCGATTCATCTAAACCCAAATGCAACCCAAAACATAAAAAATAAGAGAATAACTGGGTAAGCTTTCAGCCTCGTTTTCATTAACTTCCCAATCATCCAAAAAAATAACAATGAATTGAAAATTTGACATAGAAAAAAGATTTTGATAAGTTATGATTGTGGCGTATGAGTTAAAACGATCAAAGAAGACCTCAAAAGATGCCTCATGATAAGATGGAAGAAGACACTCAAGAGAGGTCAAGAGAGTTCCTGCCTCCTGGTCGAATTCTGCCGTCCAGACGGCCAGACGCTGGGAGTCGAAGATGGCGTTTCTGCATGAAACTCACCACCCGGCAGCTTTTCCGATGAAAACGTGTCAATTCGCTAGAAGTAATATATCGCCGATCTTAATATGCTTTCACGTGTCCCAATTACACCTTGTTCTGATGATGATTCGACGCGTCGTAAGCACAGACAGGAAAAGATCAAAATCATCGGAGCGTCGCCCTCCCCAGTCCCCTCACAATTGCAATAGCGAAGGTTGGTTCCAGGTCTTCTTTTCTTTTCTTTCTTCTCCTCTTCCTTCGTAGCGAAGGCTTCTTCTGATTCGGAAGGCTTCTTCTTTTCTCCTTCACGCAGAGAAGGACCCGAATTTTGCTCGATGGGGACGGAAGACACAGTGCCGGAAATGCAGACTGGTGCGTTAGAGAAACAGGCCGCTAATGCCGTCGCCGGCAAATCTTTGCGCGCGTATGTAACTTTCCTCGCGGGGGCCGGCGACTACGTGAAGGGGGCATTGTGCCTCGCCAAGGGCCTCCGGAGGGTGCACTCCGCCTACCCTCTGGTGGTCGCCGTCTTGCCGGACGTGCCGGAAGATCACCGCCGGCAGCTCCGGGAGAAAGGCTGCACGGTAAGGGAGATCGAGCCGGTTTACCCCCCAGAGAATGGGACACAGTTCGCGAGGCCTAACTACGTAGTTAACTACTCGAAGATACGAATTTGGCAGGCAATTAACCTTCCCCCTTCTTATTGATTGATTACGTACTATCTAATCGATCGTAACTGAGGCCATGTTAGAACTTTCAGGTCTTCACAGCCGACTATGGGATATCTTCTTATTGATCTAACTTTCTCTCTCTGTCTCTCTCACAGTTCGAGGAGTATGGGAAGATGGTGTTTCTGGATGCGGACGTCCAGGCTTACGAGAACATCGATGACCTCTTCGAGCTTCCGGACGGCCATGTCTACGCCGTAATGGATTGCACCTGCGAATGGCCGGCAGGACCCCAGCACCCTGCCGGCTACTGCCAGTATAGCCCGAGCAGGGTGCCGTGGCCGCCGGAAATGGGTGGTCCTCCTCCGCTCTACTTCAACGCCGGCGTCTTCGTCTTCGAGCCCAGCAAGTTCACCTGCGCCAGCCTTATCCAGACAATCGAGGTCGCCCCTGTCACCCATCTCGCAGAGCAGGTAAAGACTGCGTAGAGAGACAGAGAGAGAGATGCTGTAGCCAGATATATGACTTTGTTTTCTTCTTTTGTTTCGAAGGATTTGCTGAACATGTATTTTAAGGACGTTTACAAGCCGATCCCGCTGGCTTACAACTTCATGGTCGGTGTATTGTGGCATCATCCCGACCTGGCGGAGGGTGTTAAGGCCAAGGTGGTTCACTACTGTGCACCGGTGAGTCTCATGCTCTCGTTCCCCCCTATGCCGGAAAATCATGGTGATAAGTTCCTAGCACAAGCCGATCCACTTCGTCTGATATCTTTCTTCGTTTCCCTGCCGTGAACAGGGATCCAAACCGTGGAACTTTTCAGAAAAGGAGAGGAACATGGACAGGGAAGACATGAAGATGCTTGTGAAAAAATGGTGGGAAGTCAATAATGAGGAGGGAAAAGGGTTAAAGAAGGGTGTGGTGCCGATGCCGATGGCTACTGCTGTTACAGAGGCAGCGGTTGTCTGATGCTCGCTGCCATAGAAAGCTGCTGAATGACTTGGCTGCAGCCTGCATAGAGTGTGACCTTTGCTTGAAACCGGTGCAGGGATACAAAATGTTGATATGGAGATCCTTTTTTTCTGAATGGTATGAATGATGGAAGTTGTCAAGTCACTGGTTGCTCGTCTTTCTAGTCGGTTCTCTCCTCCCACGGAAGCGATAAAAAGTTGGTCCGAGGTGTTGGCTAGTTTTACCATCTGCGAAGAGAACGAGACATTTAAGCCCCGTTTTACGGCGACATATAAAGATCTACGTATACGGATGCACAGAATGCCTCCAAGAAATAACACTGAAAACTTTTAATTAATTCAAATTTTTTAATTAATTGAACATAGGTATGGTGCAAGTAAGGCTGTTCACCGGGCAGCTCAGCTCGAGTGTCTTGAGAAACCCTCGAGCTCGGTTCCAGCACGAGCCGATCAAGAGCCGAGGTGAAATTATAATTATTAGCTCGAACTGGACCTGGCTTGAGCTCGACCAAACCATGTCAATGGAATTGACATTTGAACCAGTATTCATGTGCATATAATATACCATGTAAACCATTTAGTTTTTATGAGATTTATTTTATAGATTTTATTTGTCAAGCTTAATCGAGTTTAATTGAGTCGATGCTATTTAATAATTTTATGATTATATATATATATATATATATATAACTTAATCAAGTTTAGCCGATCTTGACTCATTTATGTGATCGACGAATCAACTTTAGAGCGAGTTCGAGTTGAGCTCATGTTAGCTCAATTCATTGAGCAGCCTCCGTTGAGGTAAGTGTAAGTTGAGCTCGTGTTAGCTCAATTTGTTGAGCTGCGTCAGTTGAGCTAAAAGAAAGTGGACTGTCCGTGGCTTACATTCAAGGGTTTGATGTTCCATTTGTAATTCGAAGGTGGTTGGTTATATATGTCGTCTTCGTTGAGCAGCCTTAGTTGAGCTAAGTGTAAGTTGAGCTCGAGTGAGCTCAATTTGTTGAGCAGCCTTAGTTGAACTAAAAGAAAGTAGAGAACATGGCTTACATTCAAGGGTTTGATGTTCCATTTGTAATTCGAAGGTGGTTATATATGTCGTCTCCGTGTATGAAGTTTCATATGTTATTTTAATAGACAAAAAATGTTCATAATTAATAAAAAAAAAACCGTTAAAAGAAGATTTGATGATTCGATGAAGATATTTATTAGTCTGTATATGCATATCGGTATGACCAATGTATCTTTTAAGCAGTAAAAAAAAAGTGTTTTCATTTTTTGTCTCGTTCATAGCATTGTCTCGTTATCTCTTCATGGCATTATCTCATTATCTCTTAAATATTTTTATTCTGTCATGAACATTATTTTATAAATATTTTACTATCTCATCAATCAGTTGTCTTGAACATTAATTTGGAAGCTGAATCAGCACCAAGATGGATCGAAGGCAAATCGGTAGGTGCACTCAATAGACACTAATTCATCGAGGTTGATGGCAGGAATGTTGCGAAAAGTTCATAAGTGAAGGTGTTGTTGACCAAAAATACCCTATGATGTAACAAAATGGGTCTTCAAAAAGAACATGATCTGAGTGGATGGCGGAAATGATGTGAGAAGCCCATACGTGAAAAAAAGAAAAAGGAAGTTTATCAATCATGGAGCAGAGGCTTCAACATAATGCTTTGAATGTTTGTAGTAGTAGAGAAAGTCGTTAAGTCGCAGACATGATGATCATCCTCATCGGAGCAATTCTTGTCATCGGTCAAAGAGCGCCGGTCGAAGCAACCTTAAGGACGTCTGTTGGAACAATAGAGGTTTCTACTAGGTTTGCTTCTTTCAGAGGGAGTTCACTTTGGCAAGGTGCGCTTATGGTCCTCATCAGTGCAAGTTATCATCTTCGGCCAAAGAACGTCGGTCGGAGCAAGCGTAAGGATGATTATTGGATCGGTTATCCTTGTTAGTGACAAATATAGTCTATTGTTTCTAAGTTAGTCATGCACTTTCATTAGCTCATATGTTGTATAAAATAAAAGAATGAGGTGATAATGAAATAACAACTCATGCATAGAAAAGAAACAAAAGGAAGTGAGATAATAAAATAACACTATCTCATATCCTTTTGTTTGTCATATGTAGTATATACACACGTTGTTATCTAAATGTCTTATATCTGTTTGTTTATCTTCTGCTTTATATAGCATTGCTATTTCACTATCCTATATAGTGTTTTTGCTTCTTGTAGATCAATGATGTCTACTGCAATCGATATGAAAGAATACATCCCTTGTGCGTTGTCAAACAGGGTGAGACTTATATAATGAATCAAATCTGAAGAACTTGGAAAAACATATAATGATAGGATAGTGTAGAAGAAAATGTGGAATTTAAACAGCAGCATATGCCACGTGAGGTGAAGTAGGTCGTTGAGAAGGAGAAGGAATGTGTGGAAGAAAATGAGGAGGATGAGGTGGCAGAAACGAATGGATAGGCCGTAGTGTCAGAGAATGCAGGGAAAAAGGAATTTGAACAGGAGGAGGTAGTGAAAATGAATGGACAGGCTGCGGAGGCTGACAATGTGGAGAAGAAGGAATATAAGCTGAAAAAGGTGATGAAAATGAAGGGACATGCCACAGAGATGGAGAATGCAAGAGATAAGGAATTTGAGTAGAAAGAGGTGGCTGAAACAAAGGGCCAGGCTGCAAAGACAGAGAATGGAGTGGAGATGGAATTTCGACAGGAGGAGGTGGCAGAAGGGGAGTGACTTTTGGAGGCAGAGAACGTGTACAGGATAAGGCCAATGATGAGGAGAATCCATTGTTGAATGAAGTAGATGGATTAGTGTACATGTGAAAATTGTACTTGCACTAAAAATTAGAGGTTCTAGGTGAAGAAGAAAATTTGATTCCAATTGAGAGGTGGTAGAGATAGTTGGGAAGAAAATGAGGCGATTGTGTAACATCGATATAAGTAATCTATGTTGTTTATTCAAGTATTTGTAATTAAAATTTTTATGTTAGATAATGTCTTTGACACTGGTATTTTTGTTGCAGAAATGTGAGCGCTGCCAATGACCTTTGGTCGTTGTTTGGAATGAAGTTACATCGGACTTTCAAATGCAGAGATTGGGCAAAATGCAATTCTTGGGGTTGTTATCCTATAGTGCAATAAAACTCGAATGGGGGCCCTTGTACCTTCTGGCACAGAAGTGGGAATTCTCAAGCAAACACATTCGTGTTTGATGGATTCAAGATGAAAATGATCCTAGAAGATGTTGCTAGGCTGTTGCATATGAGAACTCACTGAAAACTTATGCTCGGGACATTCAGGTAGAACTTAATAGGGAAGAGGAGCGGCCTTTTAGGGTTGATATATTTGAAGTTTAAGAAAGCTGTGTCCTTTAGGAGAATGTCGAAGTCACGAATTGTTTCAAGACTATAAAACAAATGGTAGCATGCAAAAGGTGATGCACATTCACAAGAAGCGGACCAAAAATTGAGGTCTTTTCTTGTTTATGTATTTAGTGTGTATATATGTAGTGGCAAAAACAGATTGAAATGAGTATTCTCTGAAAGAAGAGAATTGGACATTGGAATTTTCATTGAATGTTTCTTGATACTGAAATCCACTAAACTGATTCAGGTTTGGAAAATCATTCAAAGTGCTTACTAAATTTGATGGACATTGCAATTTTCTTGATTGGTTCTTGATACTGAAGGTCACTAATTCAGTTTCGACAGATCTTGAAAAGTGCTAACCCTTATGAAGTTTGATGGAAAATGGCAATTGTATGTCATTCATGCGTCCCCAAAGCACTCGCAAGTGTGTAGGGCTTTGTGGGCTTTCCTCATGACATTGGGAGAGACAAGGTTATGCACTGGGTAGCGCAATGCATTTTGGGTACGGAGATGACGAGGGGTGCTAACCTGACCACTGAACTCCACCTAGCAAGCAAAGACAGGCCCACCAGAGGTTCGAATCCTGCCACCTTTCTTGTGGATAGTAGCTAAATAATCACAACATGTCACATAAGGTAGATATTGTATAATTGTTCTATTTTTCAGGGAAAGTGAACATCTAAGTGCCCTCCTTTCCTTCCAATCACTAAAACAAAAGAAAGATCTTAAACAAGGCTGAATTCGTCTTCGAATGAACTTTTTGGCTCCTTTTTTTCTCTTGCACAACTCAAAAATGTGACTCTGACTTTGACTCCATATGAGGACCTCCTTCCCTTCTGCTCACTCTCCATTCACACGGCTCTCAAAGCAAAAGAAGGGGGAAGATAGTAGGAACCACAAGCCCTCTATCCCACTATCCAGAAGCAAGTATAGTTCACTGGTTCCACCGAATGCTCCTAACTCTTGGTAAAGATTGTGTAAATGTGCAATCTTGCTTAGGATGCTTCGGCATAGAATAGATCAACCTAGTTCCTGAGGTGTATTCGCTTTGTATCTCTGACACACAAGAAAGGATGCGGCGGGAAGAAAGCAGCCCAGCCTCTGTCCAGCCAATCATTCTGCTGACATCTCGCATTCATGCCCCCATTTGACTACCGCTCGGGGTTGTAGTTGTAGATACGTTAGTCTTTTTGGTCAACACCAGTTATCTCCTTCTACGACATGTTTTTGTAATCGCCACATGGAATATGTCAGTCATCTTTGCCTTGCTGCGGGTCAGCACCTCTGAAATAAATAGATGACTTCATTCTATGTCTCCGCGATCACCCTTTGAACGATCCAAGTGAGGTAAAGCTTGAAGATATGTTTTGTACTCTATTAATTTCTTTGTGCCTCTAGTCAGGTAGGCATCAGCCGGTCATTTGGCCAGATCCCCCTCAAAACAGTATGTGCATGACTTCCTGCATGAGGCTCATGCCATTCGAGGTGGCCCAGCATTTATTTGCAAATCCTATAATGTGTCACAAAGAAAGGCAACAAATTTCAACTGTGCAAAGCCTGACACAAATCTTGGTAGCCAAACGAGCAAGCAGCTACAATCTTCTTATAGTGGTGGTGGTGAAAGTACTCGAAAAGCCGGAAGGCAAGGTGCTATGAAGTGGAAGGTACTTGCAAATCCTTTAGCAAAGCAACTTTCTAATGAGTGCTTTGGCACTACCAATGCTGCTTTCCAATTCATTCGCGTGTAGAGAGTGTTATTTGTCATGTCATTGACTCGCACTATTCATTGATCTATTGGTCCTCTTTTTCCAAGCAAGCCAATAACACTCCATCTCCATCAAATGGCCCAGCCTCGCCTGGCTCTAACACTGTCTAGGCTCCCCCCCCCCCCCCCCCCCCCCCCCCCGCCCCGCCCCCCCCCCCCCCCCCCCCCCCCTGCTCCCTCGGTGCAAGGCCCCCATGTGCCATCCTCCTCATTGGCTCTATTGGTTCTCCCTCCATTATTGTGTTAGCTTGCGAGCCTGTGATCAAAGCACTCGCAAAGTGAAGCTTAAGGGACAACTTTGAATGGCATTAGTGCAAAGCACACTCACTTCGCTTTGACTTATTTAGACAAAATTCATTGGAGCACTTTTCATGATTTCTTGAATCAGTGACCTTCAGTATCAAGAACCATTCAATGAATATTGTCCATCAAATTGATGAGTTCCCTTCTTTCAGAAAGCACACACTCGCAAAACGTAGGGCTTATTCAACTCACTCTGATAGACTATCAGACAAGAGGGGAACTCATATTGATGGACAATTTTCATTGAATAGCATTCTTCTTTGTTCAAAAAATGATCTGAACTTGTTTTGGAAGCAAAAATGACATATGATTCCAATTGTCTGTCAAACCTTGATGTCCTTAAACAACCAAAATAATAGTGATATGAAAAATGTTATTCAATACCACTTTTGGTAAGCACATTGAATGATTTGTCTGACCTGAGTCAGTGACCTTCAATATATTAAAGAACCATTTAATGGAAATGAAATTTTTCTGTCAAACCTTGACGAGTTTCCTTCTTTTAAAAAGCATGCACTTGCAAAGCTTTGGCTTTGCTTATGATGTGACATGATGACTCGCTTCGAAAAAAATAGACGGTCAAAGTTTACGGAGCGTTGAAAGCTACCTCCATATCGAAAGATACCATAGTGCATCAACTGTATGGATGTTGTACCCTACTCACAGTTACAACTTGCATAGCATGTCATAGACTCGCTCATACAATTTTGCTCATAGGCTCGGTTGCTTGCTTAGGAGAGAGCATTTATGCAAATGCAACTTGTTGATAGGGTTCAGAGATCTTGGGTTTCCCACATTCATTCAAAGGTAATGATTACAACTTAATGAATGGAACAAATTAGGAGAGATAAGGAGGTTGAGGGAGAGGAAATGCGACATTGATTGATCTCTTGATCTATCTCACTCTATGCACTCACTTATTCATTCCAGAGTGGAGGAGGCAACCTAATTAGGAGAGGGGAAATAGCTCAGTTTGTTAAAGTGCTGGCATGTCAAACAAGAAGTCATGGGTTTGAACCCCATTTTCTCTATGCTAGATGGAAGAAGATAGCCAATATTCGTAGAGTTTCTAACCAACCCAAACCACAGCACGTGGAAGGGCCTTTTGGCCGGTGGTTAGGCATCCACTGTAGAGTGTTGCTAGGTACCTAGATATTTCTTTCTCTTTATTTTAACCTTCCAAAAATACAAAAAAAAACCCATGGCCGCCCACCTAGGATTTCTCAAAGTAATAAGGAATAACATCATTTTATGCCACGACGATCTAATCCATATGGAAGGGCAGTTTTGTCGTTGCTTCTTTGTCGAAGCCCTTTCATTTTTCCTTTATTTGTACCATTCTTTACCACCATTATTGATTTGATCATAAAAAAAATAAATTCATAACGGCATAAGAGGCAAAAAGGGTTCCTTTATATAGAAATGAAGACCTTATGGAACCAAGCAAAAAACTATTAGATTATTCACCTAAGAAAGTAGCATAAAGCCTAGCACCCTATCATAGAGACTGTTGCCTACGTGGACTATGAAATATGCAAAGTGAGTTGTGGTTCTTGGACTACAAAATCTATGAAGTGAGTTGTGACTATGAGCCTGCTGACTACACGAAGGTTCTTTCTGCAACCTCCCTCAAAGATGGTCGAGGTAGGCAGGGAGTGATGCATCTTAGAAAAACATGACAATGTGTTGGTTCAACCCGTCTTAGTTGTTTGGTAAGGAGCTAACATGGTTCGAAAATCAACTTCGTGTCAAAAGACGAGGCACAAGATGGATCCCATCCCAGCTAGCTATTTGAAGCAACTTGAAATTCACTTTGTGGAGGATCACGAAATGCAACAAGTGGTGAACCAAGTGCTTGCATGAATGAATCGATCAGAATTGAGACAAGAAGGAGAGTCGGGGTGGCCCTGCTTGGATAGATTCGCACCACAGGAGGATCCACTCGACTGGATGAGCAACCATCTCTGGAAAGGGATAGTGCCAAGCCACGTTACTTGGATTCACTCTCCCTTTTAGTCAAGTCTGGCGATCAGCTTTGTTTGGTAGGCTTTCTTCTTTATTCGTTATTGAAGCGTGGCAGCAACCTTCCCCTGCTTTGTCATCTTCTTTGCCTTTGTCGTTGGTGAAAGAAGAAGAAACCTTCTATTTGGCTCCCATATTAGTGGTTTGCTTCAATAAAAAAAAAAGTTTCCATAAGGCAAGGGAGAAAGAGTTCCCTCTCTGGTAACCCTAGCCAGTAATATAATGGCGGAGCCCACCGCTGCATAGATAGAAGTAAAAAAAGAGGGAGTGGGGCCGGTTGACTTCGATTAGGTGGCTGGTTTGGCTAGGTAACATAATGAAAATGTATTGAACTGCAAATCCTGGAATGATTGTTCGACCCCGTCCTTGGCTGAGGGGAGTGGCGAGCAACACAAAACTTTTGTCAATCAAATGCATCTTAGTAGTGGGGTGGAACGAGCGTGTGTTAGGGTGATAAGCTGATCCCACTAGTCGGTCACCCCTTCAACCATCAGGCTAAAGGGAGCAAGGCATTCATGTCATAGTTGAGTGACCAATACGGGGAGTGAAGGGGAAAAGAAGGTGGGTAGGCATGTGTTGCACTCCAATAACTTGCTCCGCAAGGGTAGGCTTCTCGCAGTTGCTTGGAAAGAAAGAAGGCAGTTAGTGAGCTGTAGGCGAGCAGATGAGGACAACTAAGTAGTTTCTCCCATGCCTTCTATTAGTAAACGAAGGAATAAAAGAACCAGCCATAGTGAACTATCACTACTCTTGCAGGAAGAAGTCTTTTTCTTTTTAGAGGGAATCTTTTTTTCTCGGTCCAACTTGTCTCAATAGGATAAATTCACTTATTTCAGATGTCTTCTGGTCATGCCTTCTCCTCTCTTTTTTTTATGGATATAGAGATTTTAGAAGGATCCCTCACATATAGAGTTCTTTTTTTTTATATGTGAAGTTGATGCATTTGGCAGAGAATTTGTTGCCTGAAGTGGATGTCTTTGTTCTATTTTTCACACTGGCTGCCCGGCAGCCTGGCCCGTATCTTCTATCGTAAGTAAAGTGAAGTCAAGTCAATGAACAGCCCAGCTTCTTTGTTTGAAGCTTTGTCAGGAAGCTTCTACTAGTGGAAGGCCTTGGCCCTGGGTCATAGTTTTCTTCTCATTTCAACCCTAATCATCAATACTAGTGGAAAGAGGAAGAAAAGCCACCGACTGCATCAAACCATCAAAGGGAGCAATTCTATGAGGATCAACGAATTGAGTATGGTGAGGCCAGTATACCACTAGCAACTATAAAAAAAAAAAGCAGCTTTAGGCATACGGTTACTAGGCATCGTTTGCCTACTTTGATAGGCAACACATTGCAAGCAAATAGAGGGATTGTTTGTTTCTATTAGAGTCATGAGCTTGTTTTAGCTGGTCCTAAAAAGAACCTTGCTGCTTACTTGCTATATCCTTGCATCCTTGCACAGCTCATTAGTTGAGCTCTGCTTCTCCCGTCTCCCTCTCCCTATGGAAATATTCTGTGGGGCCCGAGAGAATTGACAATGGAAAGGGCCAATGTGAAAGGACACATCACAACACAAAAATATCACCAACTAGAGCTCCCCTATTCAAGCTCTCAAAAAACAGAATTGGCACCCCTATCACTCATCCATACATAGAGCTATTTGTTGTCAATTGAAAGTAGGTGCTTCAGAAATTTGAAGCTGTGAATTGATCTATGATGAGAAAAACAAACAGTGCCATAGTTAGAATGGTCCAATCTACCTATACTGGTCTTTCAAATCCTACTTTTCAAAGAAAGAAGGTTGTAGAGGAAAGCGCCTCCCCCCCCCCTCCACGTGAAAGTGGAGGAACCTATGTAGAAGAAGTTGCAGAATAGCACCGCGGTTAAGGTCCCACACATGGAGGATTAGTTGCATGGATCATGAATCAAGTATGGGACAGTAAAGTCACCCCTGACCGAGACGCCACCTTACCAAAGAAGAGAAAGGAAAGGAAGACCCCTTAGGCAGAACACAGGCGCTGACCTCTCTACGACCAGAACAAGTGAATAAGAATAGATCACATCCCTTAAGGTGGCGGTATCACCATCACTGGTTGAGTCACAAGATCTCAAAGCAAGCACTCGACGTCGTGAATCAACAAATTTGGGTGATAGAAGAAGGCGTTAGTCCATTGGTGCCTAACGGCCAATTATGTGCTCCAGTGTATGAAAAGACATTGAAAATGCCTTACTATTTCGAGGAGAATTTATGGACAAATAATGAATGCCATTCAATGAAAATTGTCCATCAATGTGAGTTTTTATTGTCTGATGATCTATCAAAGTGAGTCTGAATAGGCCTTACACTTTGTGAGTGCTTTGTGGGCTTTGCTCATTTCCTAGTTGTTTTGCTCTTACAAAAATGGAGAAATTAGAATCGATTTCAGGAAGGGAACTCATCAAGGTTTGATGGACAATTGGAATTGTATACCATTCTTGCAAGCCAAGATCAGACCATGGCCAGCGGGTCAAGCCAAGTTTGTATTCAGCCATGGGTTAGCCCATTGTCAAGTTCCTTCTTCCTAATTTCAAGGCTCTGTGAATTTATCTGATCTTTCTCTAGAAGTTGTGGCTTTTAGCAAGTCAACTGTCACCCCCTTGGGGTGTGCCTGTACTATAGACGGATGTATTATGGTATGGATGTATAATCATATGAAAAAAATGCCAAGGATATGATGCATAAGGAAATGTGCATTCCATTTCTGAAAATAGGGCATTTGGGACATCTCCTTCTATGTGTGTACATGGGATATCTTAGACCTGAACGCCTTTTGACATCCCTCTTAGTACTCCTCCATCAAGTCCCCTTTGTCAAATTGGTAGAAAGAGCAGGTGGAGCCTCCCCTCCCCCCTTCTCTGTGGCTGTATAATGCTTTCTTTTTTATCCCTCGCTCATGTCCGGACCACCAACCCTAGTTGTTCGATAGGGCTGCTCGACTGTGATGTGGTGTGACATGACATGACACGCTTCACTTTGCGAGTGCTTTGTCAATTCACTTTGTGAGTGCATGCTTTGTGCAATTGAAAGGTAAGCACACAACTGCAAGCAGAGCCAAAGCAAAGTCTTATAAGCTTTGCTTACACTTACTCTCACTCTCTGACTATAGGCTATAGGGGTTGTGGTGCAACGATGATTAAGTAACACTTGCTTTGCAATTGACCAAGCACTACAGCTCCGCACTTGATTCGTTGCCATGCAGAGCACCTTCCTTCTACTCAAAAAGGAAAGAACAAGAGGTTTGGAGCAAGTAAGAAACAGTTTTGCCATGTTCATTTTTTTTCGTCCCCTTCCCATACTCAAACTTAAAAAATGAGGGGGCTCGGATGTTGGGATCCATTCTTTTCACACTATAAGTAGTTGGTTCAGGCTCAAGAATAAGCTAGCGGTATGTTCAATTTTTAGAAGACATGAATAAGATTCACCACTACGCATGGGGGGTAGTTGTTCTAGTGCAATTGTATAGTCTGCTGGAATGATTTAAAGGAACGGTTGCATCCGTGGGAGGATGTTGGTTGTTGCTACAGGTAGTATCTTCAACATGTAAATTTATATGTAAAAAGGATTATCTATCATCTTGTAATATCTATACCTATATTTTATCTCTAGTTCTGGATGTTGGAGCACATACCTTCTATTAGACCCACTATGGAACATCCATTTCCAAATGCTCTTCCATTATATGTTTAGGTATTACTCCTAAAGATTACAATGATGTATAGTCATCTAAATCAATCGTATCGAATCTTCAAATGGGTCAGGTATGTATAGCAAATAGTATTTCATATTTTGTTTAATAAGGATGCTAGAATACTTGTGTATTGATGATTACTCCTTGTTTTGTAGGTGTTTTTTAGACCATACATTGGTGGCGCCAGACAAGATTTGATTATCGTGAATGATTTTGAGCTGTCATGCAGAGAAATGTGGTTGTTCTACATGAACAAAGTAGAAATGCAACATGTTGTTGAATAGTCGATGCCGCAGCCACCCCAGCCATACAAGAGATTAAGCAACAAGAGTGCTTTTAGGGATGGAGTTGATTGGCAAGTGCTTTTTTTTAGAAAGAGCTCCAAAACTAGTGTGGTGGTGAAATGGTCATTGTTTACAACGGCCAGGGGTTTGCACCATGGTACCACGAGCAATATTAGAATGTACTGCATTATTGGGTACCTAAAATGTGTTTAGATATGACCCATCTTAGATCGCCCTCTGCAGCAACATCATCATCTCTCGAGTAGAGGATGCTGTCAGAGGGAGATTCGCATTAAATGGCACTAGGATCATATGGGCAGGGAGATTTGAAGCAAAAGACGCCAGGACCATGCAGAGACTACATCCCAGCGTCTAAATCCACCCATGGAAGAGAGATTGATCACAACAATAAACTCGTTGATTGATCATGTTGCTGATTTGACTCAGAAATTTGATGATTTGAATAATAATTTGTCATGGCATGTACAAGACGATCGATTATATTTTTTAATCACTATAAACAATATGTTTTTGTGAATAAGAATGATCGATAAGAAGTCAATTTTATTAATGACTTTTGTTTATTTCAGTCCATCAAAAAACCATTCTTGTCGTCAAACCTCCTTATATGAATGTTTATTTGTCATTCTATCATAAAACCAATCCATACAATGTTGTTGTCGCATTACTTTTGTTTGGTTACTTATTGTGTCCTTGTAAACACAATTTTATTTGAGTGTGTCGTAAAACAAATCTTGCAGTTGTCTTATCACATGATTTTTTGTCTGATTACCTATCGCCTCCTTGTAAATGCATTGTTATTTCATTCTCTCTCATACAACCATATTGTCATTGATTATCTTGTTCTATTTTGTCTAAGTGTTCATCACCTTTTAGTAAATGTCTTTTTATCATAAAACCAGTCCATACAATGGCGTTCTCATTAGGTGTCGGGCCGGGCCGGCCCGGCCCGACTCCCGCTCCCCTCCCTCTCCCTCTCTGCTGTCCCGCTCCCCCTCTGCTCTCCCTTCACGTCTCCCTCTCCGCTCCCTCTTCACTCCCCCTCTTCCTCTGTCCCCCTCTGCTCCTGTCTCCCTCTCCTCTCCCCCTTCTCCATCTCCCCTCCCCCTCCTCCTTCGTCATCATTGCTGGAGCCGGAGGGCAACGGCGGGAGGGTGGGCCAGGCCTGGCCGCTCCGCCCGACGGGCCGGATCAAGCCGGGCCAGGGCTTGGCCGCTCGGCCCGATGGGCCGGATCGGGCCGGGCCAGGGCTTGGCCGCTCGGCCCAATGGGTCGCGACGGGAGGGCAGGCCGGGCCTGGCCGCTCGGCCCAACGGGCCGGATCGGGTCAGCCCTTACCGGACTGGGCCGGCCCGGCTCGATGCCCACCCCTAGTTCTCATATTATTTTTTGTATGAGTGCTTATCACCTCCTTGCAAGTGTGTTTATTTGTCATTTTATAGTAAAACCAATTCATATAATGTCATTGTCACATTAAATCTTGTCGAAGTGTTTATCGAGGCCTTGTAAACACGATTTTATTTGAGTATATCATAAAAAGAATCTTATAGTTGTGTTATCACAAGATTTTTTGTCTGATTACCTATTGCCTCCCTGTAAACATATTATTTTGTTCTCCCTCATACACTAGTCACACCATTGATTATCGCATTCTCTTTTGTCAGAGTGCATATCGCATTTTACTAAATGTCTTTTTATCTTAAAACCAGTCTATACAATGGCATTGTCACATTATGTTTTGTTCGAGTGCTTTTCACTTCCTTGTAAGCATGCTTATTTATCATTCTATTGTAAAACCAGTCCATACAATATCCATGTTGAATTAATTTTGTCTGAGTGCTTATCATCTCTTTGTAAGCGCATTTATTTATCATTCTATCATAAAACCAATCCATACAATGTCATTGTCGCATTAATTTTGTTTGAGTGCATATTGATTCATTGTGAGCGCATTTATTTATCATTCTATCATAAAACCAATCCATACAATGTCATTGTAAAGACGAATTTATTTCAATGTAATGTAAAACCAATCCTGACGTTGTAATATCATACAACTTTTTGTCTGATTACTTATTGCCTTCTTGTAAACATGTTATTTCATTCTCTCTTACAAAAAATCATGTCAGTTATTACCACAATTTGTTTTTTTTTATAGTTTATCGTCTCTTAGTGAATGCTTTTTATCATAAAGTAGTCCATACTATGTCATCATCGCATTAAATTTGTCTGAGTACTTATTGTGTCCTTGTAAACATGATTTGATTCGAGTGTATCGTAAAACAGATCTTGCAGTTGCGTTATCACATGATTTTTTGTTTGATTACCTATCACCTCCTTGTAAATGTGTTGTTATTTCATGCTCTCTTGTACAATAATCGTGCCATGGATTATCACATTCTCTTTTGTCTGAGTGTTTATCGCCTTTTAGTAAATGTTTTTTTATTGTAAAACCAGTCCATACAATGGCATTGTCGCATTATGTTTTGTTTGAGTTCTTATTTTCTCCTTGTAAGCATGTTTATTTGTCACTCAACCGAAGAACCAGTCCATACAATGTCCTTGTAAATGTTGGGTTATCTTTAACGCCTCTTATTCTACATTGTTCATGTCAATGGTTTCTGTTTTCTTCTTCTTCATCTAGTGTGGCCTTCTTAGTGCGGCCCGTGATGTAACATACTCCACCAAGTCATCATGTAGTTGTGTTATGAGATGTGGTATATTGTCATATGAAAAATAGGTTCGCTGCCATTATATATTGCTTATGTGTATTTGATAACAAAAACACCACAATCATAGCAACTATTTTGGGAGCTTCCTTGATATGGAAAAAGTGCCACTAAATTATGCTGATTCTGCATTTACTTTGTAAGAATTCTTTCGTGAACCACAAATCATGCAGTACTGTCTATGCATTTGCATTGAAATGTAGTATAAGCAAATTTTGTTTTGCATGTCGTGAATGTACAAAACCCAATGATGGCACTATTCCCACAAGGTAGAAAGTAGAACCACTCCAAACGAGTTCAGCAAAGGGTCATGAATCATATTTTTAGCTTGTAGGATACCACAACCAAATGACTTTCGGTGGACTGCACTTTGTATAACATGATAGAAGAACATCAAAATGGCATAAGTCAAGCAAGCTATAAATGTATTTCAAAACATTAAACTACCATGACAGCAGGACTGAGAATGTAATGCTTTTTATCCATAACTCTTCATTGCATTAACTCCATGGCATCGTCCAAAACCTGTGAGAAGAAGACAAACTATATAAATGATCTACCTACCATATTCCTTGGCAATACCATTAATGTGGTAGTACTTACGATATTGCTAATCCGTTTTTTTTGGGCTAAGCTCATAGACAATCTGCTCTAAATTATCACTAGACAAATTTTGTTTCTCCTTCTTCATTGCTATCACTTTATCAAATGGCATATTACCAACTACCTCTCTAGTATTTATGAATATGGTCCAAATTGTTTCAATCATACCACATTTAATGTACCTGCATGCAACATTACATATCACATAGGTACGTTGTCATTTTTTGTGCTATTGATGAACATGTGATAGTGTAGAGGAATGTTACTCATTCATTGTTCATTGTGTGTTATCAACTGCATTAATTTAATGCAGCTGCAACAATGGACGACTTCATTAAATGCAACCAAATTTGTGTTAGAAACATCATGTGATAGTACATATCACCTCTTAGTCAAAGGATGACTTCATTAAATGCAGCCAAATGAGTGTTAGAAATAACACGCGATAGTAGTGGTTCCCTCTCATATAAGCAGCTAGTACAGCCGAATGAGTTGAGATAAGCAATCGATACAGCCAAATGCATGTGTTATCTTTGATCGAATGTGCAAATATAGTTACTATGTAGATATATATGTGTGAGCAGTATTATTGCTGCTTAAATGTGAACGATGCTTGCTATGGATATACATGTCAATTTGGTTGTCGTGCATTAGTATGTAAGAATAACGTCACCTAAACTCTAACATGAACATATGGTTGTCAATGATAACATGTATCGAATGTGCACATATGGTTGTCAATGATAACATGTATCGAATGTGCACATATGGCTACCATGTTGACATATATGTATGAGCAATATTATTGCTGCTCAAACGTGAACATTGCAATGGATGTACATGTCAATTTGGTTGTCATGTATCGATATGGAAGAATAATGTTATCTAAGTTTTAATGTGAACATATGGTCATTAACATTATGGTGTAACATGAGCATTGTTATCTCTGATCGAATGTGCACATATAGTTACCATGTAGATATATATTTATGAGCAGTATTATCACTGGTCAAACGTGAACTTATACTTGCTATGGAGATATATGTCAATTTGGTTTTGATGTATCGATACGTAAAAATAACACTAATGTTAAGATCTAATGTGAACAGTGAAAATAATCAGACAACCAAATCTAAGAGCCTTGTCAAGTAAGCTAGCAAGCAACTGAGAAGAGAAATAAAAATGCATTTGTTAACATGTCATAATGTTGACAATTATCTAAATTAATAGTGGAAAGGTAACTATCATAGTGGAAAACTATTTTCTTATCCTATCTAGGAAGAAATAGCTTAGAATAGGTTTTTCATCCAACAAAATTTTTAGGAAGAAATGTTTGAAGCCCTTGAACATCTTCATGAGCTGCAAAATCTTTATCATTTCTACTGTTCTTGAACATAACATGTTTTGCATAGTGAAGACTACTAAACCACTTAGTTAATCTTATAAAAAACCATGTTAAACATTCTATATAACGTGAAATACTCTTTATTGACCAGTTTTTAAAAGCAGATCGAGAGGTAGAATTGCATGAGAAATATGGTATAGCATTTTATGGATGGACTTCTTGTTTAAAATAACTCCTTTGAAAGAATTTAACAATTTGTTTGCTATTAGAACGAGTTTGATTTGTTTGTTATAGTTGAATTGGAATTATTTATTGCATGTACAATTGGAATTGCTTCTGGTTTATGAACAAGTTTATGCACATAAATGTGACACACATTATTAGATTGTGGCCTTTTAATTGTTTGTGCTCATGGTTGAATAGATGTGCAAAAGCAAAATCTACTTGTGAGACTTAGCGAATGAGTCCATCACCTGCAGACTCAACTTTTGAGGTGTACAATTATGATTATCTGATTTGTTGTTGTCATGGGGTTATTATTTGTTGTGACTATTAGATTATTTATAGTGTTAGTTTGTATCATTTTTTTTAATAACTCTATTGTTATGTAATCATTTAAAAGAAATTATTGCAATTGTAGTTCTAATTGCATGAATTGTTTTAAATGTTCTAGAAATCATAAGATATCTCAATCACAAAGCTTTAAGGATATGGACAACATTTCATGAACAATTAACAGCTCAAGAACAAGCTGCAGTTCTAATTTTATGATATTATTTCATGCATTGAAGACATCACCAAAGAAAACATGTGCATTGATGGATTCTATTATCATAAAGAGACAAAAGATTAGAGTTCAAGCCATATATAACTTAAAAGATGATATATAATGTTGAAACATGACATGTATGAGGACAATACTTTTTAAATAGTTACAGTGGATTATGCAATACATTACATTGGAAAGTAGAGGAACAAACTGCTTTTTTTTCTATGATGTTATCTCACATATGTAAACATCATTCACTTCAATTTTGTTGGCATTGCTTCTTTCCATAGAGACAATATCCCAACATTTCCAACAATGACAATGTCTCGGCATTACAATTATGAGTCTCATTTGAATATGAAATCCAATAACTATTCCAATTTTTTTTACTACCTAGGGCTTTGATACATTTAGAAATAGAGAAGTATTTAATAGACCTACTGCTATTAGAGAACAATTAGCTTATATGGATTTGCAAATTATTATAGATCATTAAGTTTTTCACATTTGGTAAACTTCTGAATATTTCATTTACATCGATGTAGACTTCAAAATTGTGCTAGTGCAATTGAGGGAACAAACATTCATGTTAAAATATTTTCAAATGATACACTAAGATATCATGGTAGAAAAAACTAACACACTCAAAATGTAATAGCAATATGTTTGTTTATATGCAATTTACCTATATATGAGCTGGGTGAGAAGGAACGAGTCGAAGAAATAGATGTTTGGGATCTAAAGAGATTTGGTTTGCTCATATTTTACAAGAAACATTTGCTTATCAAACTGATCAAATTAGAGCCCAGATGTTTGGGATCTAAAAAGATTTGGTGTTGCTGATATTTTACAAGACTTATTTGCTTATAAGTCTGTCATATTAGAGTTTGTTAGGATGCACTAGAATCCTTTCTGTTGCACGTTTGTGAACTGCAATCTTTATCTCTGGAATTGAATCATTCCTAATTTTTAGTCTTATTCACGTACCCTTTCTTGCCTTTGTCATTATCTTACTTGGATACAAAAGATGATATTTATCAAAGCAAATCATTTTTATATCAAGATTTGAATGACTGACCTAATTCTTCTTAATTCAAATTTTGGCTACTTTTGATTCAAAAATAATAAAAATTTCCTTGAATGAGAAAACATAAATTAAAAAATTCTAAAGGTAATTATCATTTCAAACTTGTATACAGCAGTAGTTTTGAAAATATCAACTTAACCATGTCACTTATATTAGCTTTTTTAGGTAAATATTATCTTGTTGATGCAAGCTTCCCATTAAAGGTGGGCTTATTACTCTTTTCAAAGTTGTAACATATCATTTAAAAGAATATCAATACCAATAAAATAGAAAAGGGTTATTTAATTATTGACATGCTTCTTTATGCAATATCATTAAATGATATTTTGGCATCTTAAAATAGAGTTTCTAATTATAACTAGTCAAAAGAGTCATTTTTCTCATGTGATACACAAACAGATATTG
Organism: Nymphaea thermarum; assembly: GCA_011799765.1. Taxonomy (NCBI): domain Eukaryota; kingdom Viridiplantae; phylum Streptophyta; class Magnoliopsida; order Nymphaeales; family Nymphaeaceae; genus Nymphaea; species Nymphaea thermarum. The sequence goes on from JAANDH010000417.1 coordinate 112,741, forward strand.
TTTTATCATGTTTTCTCACATATTATCCCATGGGCATAAATTCAAATACTAGCATTATTGTTGAAGTTGATGCAGTACTTAGATAACGAAATGATGATTGTTTTTACCAAGTTAATGAAGACCATATAACTGGAGAATTTACAAGGTGGATTATAGCTTTGAGTATGTGACAGAAGTATCTTTACAAGGTCCAAACACTGACTAACTATTTCATCGGGACATGTTGACATTTTTTGGTTTTTATTTTTATGATACTTGTCATCTTGGTTGTATGCAAACTTAATTGAACTTTTGTTAGTCCTATGTGCCTTGTGAATCAAGCATTTGTCAAACTTTATATCTAGATAATGCTGAAAAATGAATTAAAAACAAATGAAACTAAGTTAGAAAGAATGCTAATATACAATGGAGTGCATCTATGAATAATGCACTTATTGATACTCTATTGGTCTAGATTATGATTAATAATAGGGTAAATGATATTTTTACTACTTCAATATAGGAGAATATTATGATAGAGGTAAATGTGAAACTTAAAAGGCATTAACAAAAGATTATATCAAGTATCACATGAAGGCAATTGAAATTCAACTTTAGTAAGTGCTATGACTTTTTAAAAAATGGCTTAAATGGATTTAGCATTGGTCGAGTAACGAATAGCTAAATTGCTGAACTTGAAGTTTGAAGACATTAATAGATGTAATGGATTTTGTTTATGTACATTCTTTGCATTACACATTACTTATGTTCTTTGTCTTTTTTCTATTTTTATACTCAAATCTACATGCAAAGAAATGGAGGATTGTGGCTTTCCCAGTAATTATGACATGATAGTGGCTTTATTTGGTCAAGATAGAGCAAATAGAGAAGGATCTATAACAGTAAAAGAAAGGCTTTATCAAGTGTCTTCAACGAATTCAATGAATGAAACTTATAGAGATGCTATCCAACATATTGATGAGATGATTTTTCATAATAACGTAATATTAAAACTTTTTGTTAACATTGTAGATGATTGTAAAGTACTTGAAGTTGGCCTCAGTCTAAGTTCATTATCAAAGTGCATGCAAAGGAGACTAGAAATGAAGAGAATTCTAAAGATATCCAAATAAAAAAAGATTTGATTCAATTTTTTGTTGTTTGAGATGGGAGAAAGTAATATTGCATTTAGAGAAAGCATCACTGGTATACTTGAAAGGAGCCAGTCATTTATGTACCCCATGAAAAACATATATCGAGAATTTAAAGTCATTGGTCTTGAAAAAAAAGTTGCATATAAATGCATATACTTTCCCTACTAATGATAGAGAAAGGATCAAGACATTCTTTGATTGTCCCCTCTTCTATGCAAAATGTGATCTTACCTAGAATGATGATGATGGTGGAGCTATATGAGTTTCAGACTTTATTTATGATGTTTTTTTTATGTGATTTTGTCATCTTCATGCATATTTTTGTTTATAATGACAAGTTATTTGATACTATATAACTCTACTTTTGTTAATCAAACAAAATTGTACTTATTTTTGTCCTTTTTCATATAGATAATATTATATGAAAGTACAAATTTAAAATTTTCCAATATGGTTGTTGAAAAATATATTCAATTTATTACAATGTTGGCCAACTTATGTTAGAGTGAAAAAGGTGTACAATGCTTAAATTATTACAGCTAATAATGAAACCATTTGTGGGAGAGAGATGGAGATGTACACTCAACTTCTAGTATATGATTGGTGGACCCATCTTCCAGTATTGGTCAGCTTATTGTAGAGAGAGAAGGAAGAAAGAGAGAGATGAAGTAAATGAAAGAGAGTGAGTGTGCTATTATAATAAAAATAAAGGGTATAAATGCATTTATAAACTAAACTAAAATAATTTCCTTTACACAACTAAACAAACATAAAGTTTTACATTTCGTTTTATTTCCTTTCCTTATATTGCATTAGACTTTTCTTTCACTTCCTTTGTTTTCCCTCCCCCATCATTTTTCCTTGCTTTGTTTCTCATCTATTAAAATCCTTTTCTCTAGGGGCATTTGAATACATGGAATAGGGGCATTTGAATACATGGAATTCCATGTAGAAGTGAAATTTTAATACCATCACAAAAAAATCCACATGTTATCAAACGTGGAACTTAGATAACTGAGATTTTGAGTTGGTGGTGGTATAATAATATCAAAGTTAAGGTCACACCTAAATAGGTGTGAATTTAATTCTAGAATTATCGTACACATCGGAGGACATCACCAATTCGGCATTTAGTCATTGAGCAACAAAAGTAGAAGTCACCTCTCTTCTTCTTCTTCCCCCTTATGAGCTAAGCAAGTGGCAGAAGACTTCTTTCTACTTATAAGTATGAAATCCTTCTCTTTCTCTTGCTCTCTCTCTCTCTCACACCTATCCTTCCCTTTTTTTTTTCTTTCACAAGGTGAGAAGAGGAAGATAGGCACATGAGCACCATGGTTCTAATATTTGCAAAACCCTCTCACATATGGAACCATTTTTCATTTTTTTGTCATGGCAAAGTGTGAAGCATCCTAAAATTAGGTGTTCTAGCCTTTGGCACAAAAAAAAACTCATTTTGCAGTTCATCATTATACCTATCTCTTTGTGTTTGTCCATTTCTCACAAAGTTAAATGCCCAAATTTTTGTTGCTTTTCAACTTGTGTAATATAAGTGTGCCTTCAAATCATTGTGTCTCCCTCTCCAACTCCCTATCTCTCTCCATGTCTATCCCTCTCTTATTTCTCCCTTTCTCACACAACAATCCATAGGCACTAAAAGGCTCATATCTTCTTATGTCTAGTTAGTGACCTCATTCTCCATGTTCTTATGTCCACTTGGACAAGCCTTTAAATTTGTTGTGCATAAAGAAGACATTGTTCTTATTTGTTTGGTTGTTGTTGTTTACCAATAATGCTCTTTTTTTTCTTTTTAGAGAGTGTTTGTCATCTTGTTACAGAAAAAAATGATTAACAGAGTTAAATTCAATCACTAAGGGAGGGACTAGTATGTCAAAGTTTTGATTTTAGGTATACTATATATTAAATTTCATTTCTACCTTATTATTTTCAGCGAAGCTTTCGCCCAAGGTTATATTGCAGTATAATATTTTTGTGTTTCTTGTAGTGTAAAATAGGCTTTTATCATGTTCTTGTATTTTGTTGTCCACGTTATAAGTGGATGTTGTCTTGTTATCCTCTGATGTGTATGCTTGGTTATGGCCAAATAACTTACAAATATGCAATACCTTGCGATAATGCTTGTTTAGTTGTAACTCATTTACCTGTCTTTTTCAGGAGAAACTGTTGACACTGAATCAATTCCACTTGGCAGTTCTAACCTTAAAGAAATAGCCACATGGGAAGCAGCACTCATGCTCTCATATACCATATCTACTTGGTTATATCTAGATCTTCATCAGCAAAACAATGTCTATGGTTGTCTTCTTGTCTATGTAGCACGTTCACCAGCAACATCTCTAGTCTGTGCGTGAAGAATCAGCAGCAACACCAATTGAAAAAGGAAGAAGAGGAGAAAAATAGAAGTAGAGATAGGTTATTCATGGGTTTGCTTCTGGGAGTTGTAGCTCATTTACCTGTCATTTTCAAGAGAAACTATTGACACTGAATCAATTCCACTTGGTAGTTCTAAGCTTAAAGAAATAGCCACATGGGAAGCAACACTCATGCTCTCATATACCGTATCTACTTGGTTATATATAAATCTTCATCAGCAAAACAATGTCTATGGTTGTCTTCTCGTCTATGTAGCACGTTCACCAGCAACGTCTCTAGCCTGTGCGTGAAGAATCAGCAACAACACCAATTGAAAAAGGAAGAAGAGGAGAAAAATAGAAGTAGAGATAAGCTATTCATGGGTTTGCTTCTAGGAGGCACCAGCAAGGTTAATCTCATGATTAACCCTAAGTTTAGGATTGGCTAAGCTTTTATAGACCGCTCCCGATTTGCCAGCTTTCGGTTATATTCTATGAGAGATTGACAGTCTTTAATCAAATTCTTAATTGAAGAAAATATTTTTATTTAGAAATCAGTTATATCTAATTTAATTCTCGTAACTGCAAGTGAGCCCCCTTGCAGTTACTAGATGTAGGGATAGGGCTCAGGGCCACTATCCAACATCTCTCACTTGGCCATGAGACCGCCAGTTTACTTCCACTATGTATGGGTTTCCTTATTCTTTTGTTACGTGGTTTTTCATAATTGGTTTATCCATCATAACTTGAATTTTGTTCAAGTTTTACAACAAGGTTTTTCCTTTCAACAACTTTACATCGCAACCTTTCAAATATATCTTAACATCATATAGGCTACTTGCTTAGTAAACAAGTCTTCAGTTATTCTCTTGGTTAAAGGATTAGGTACCATGTCATTGGTAGGCATATAGTAAATTGAGATTTCATTTTTCTCAATCATTTCATGAACATAATGGTATTTCACCATTATATGTTTACTCTTTGAGCTTACAGGTCTATTTTTTATAAGAGATATTGCAGCCTGATTATCATAGTATAGTTGAACTGGTTCAGATCAAGATCTAATTTCAAGTCTTTCAAGAACCGATTTATTCATACAGCAAAGGTAGTAGCAACATTACATGCTACATAGTTTGCTTCTTGTTTGTGCTGAGCAACACATTCTTGTTTCTTAAAGGATCAGGCTATCACTCTACCTACAAAGAGAAACACATGTCCAGATATGGACTTACTGTCATCTTTACAACCATCAAAATTTGCATCGGAATAGCCAACTAGAGTTAGCTCATCGGCTTGGTATGACCATTTCAGTCTTTTTGTTCCTTTCATATATCGAAAAATTCTTTTAACCGATTGCCCGTGAGGCCAACCAGAATTACTTTAATAACAACTCACAAGACCGATAGAAAAGCTTATGTCCGCTCTAGTACAAAGCATTAGATACATTAAACTCCCAACAACATGAGCATATGGAACATTTAATTTTTGTTGTGCTTCACCAGGACAATCATTTCTGCTTAAATTAGCTCCTTTAGCTATGAGTGTTCCAATAGGTTTGCAATCTTCCATTCGAAATTTTTTTAGGATATAATCAATATATTATTCATGGTTTAAACTTAGAATTCTCGAGTCTCTATCTTGAGTGATCTTTATTCTTAATATATAGGATGCTTCACTCATGTCCTTCATTTCGAAGTTTTCATTCAACCAAATCTTTGTTTTGGATATCATATTGTGTTATTGTTTCCAATCAATAAAATGTCATCGACATATAATGATGGGATGCAAAAGAGGCTCCTACTTTTCTATACATATACACACTAGCCAAGCTGATTTGTTATATATCTAAGCTTTGTGATTGCCTTATAAAAAGCAAAATACCACTGTCTATGTAACTGCTTCAAACCATACAGTGACTTATGCAACTTGTACACTTTGTCTTTATTTTTTTTATGACATATCCTTATGGTTGAGTCATATATATGGTTTCTTTTAACTCATCATTCAGAAAAGCAGTTTTCACATCCATTTGACAAACATCCAAGTCATAGAAGGCTGCCATAGCTAGAATTATTCTGATTGATGCGAACTTTGCTACTAGCGAAAAGGTTTCTAAGTAATCAATTCATTCCTTTTGAGAAAAATCTTTCGCCACCAGTCTTGCCTTAAACTTCTTGACTGATCCGTCAGCTTTATACTTTTTCTTTAATACCATTTACACCCAATGGGTCATCTATCGTTAGGAAGATCTACTAGCTCCCAGACTTCATTCTTTTCTATGGATTCGATTTCCTCATCTATAGCATTTACATAATTTGACGTTTCATGTGAGTTTATGGCTTCGTCATATGTCACATTGTCAGACATTTCATCAATATCTACTAAATAGCATGGATCCTCTGCAAGATATACATAATAACCTCTCAGATATGAAGGAGTAGCTCTAAGTCTTTTATGACCTAACAAAGTTTGAGATGATGAGGTACTCGGGTCAGTTGGTTCGTTACCAAACTATTCTTAAGTCAGTTCATCACCAGACTGTTCTTCAGACGATTCATGCTCAGTTGGTTCATTACCAAACTGTTTTCCAGTTGGTTCATTGTCAGACTCTTCTTTTAAATAAATCATATCATCCAGTAGATTGTTATGATCTCCCACTAGATCATTGTCTTTGTTATTGAGTTTTTTTTAGAAACTCTACATCTCTACTTTCTATAAGCCTTATAGATGAATGATATAATCTACAGTCTTTGGATCCCATTGGATATCCAATAAACACACATGTTATTGGTCTGCTATCTAGTTTATCCATTTTTTTATCTAAAATTTTTACATGTGCTACAGATCCCTACCTCTAAGATGTCTCAGATCTAGTTTTACACCAGTCCATCTCTTATGAGGAGTGGTTCGGACTACTTTGCAGGGCACTTGATTTATTATATACATAGCTATTAACTTCACCCCAAAATACTTTGGATAATTGTGCACATGTCAACATGGATCTCACAATTTCAAGTGTGTTCTGTTACACCTCTCAACAACACCATTTTGTTGCGGTGTTCTAAGCGTCGTTCTTTGCCTATTAATTTCAAGGTCTTTACAGTATTCGAGGAATTCATTTGATGTATATTAACCTCCTCAATCAGACCTTACAACCTTGACATATTTTTCAAGTTGTCTCTCGACTTTTAATTTATATTCCTTAAATGTTTCAAGTGCTTCTGACTTAGATTTAATAAGGTAAATATGACCAAATCTTAAGAAGTCATCAATAAATGTTATGAAGTATAACTTGTCATTATGTGTTTAGGCTTTAAAAGGTCCACAAATATCACTATGGATTATTTCCAATAGATTAGTGGCTTTCTAAATCTCTCATGCGGAGTGGTTCGAACTACTTTGCAGGGCACTTGATTATTATATACATAGCTATTAACACAAATTCACCCCAAAATACTTTGGATAATTGTGCACCTATCAACGTGGATCTCACAATTTCAGGTGTGTTCTGTTACACCTCTCAACAACACCATTTTGTTGCGGTGTTCTAAGCGTCGTTCTTTGCCCATTAATTTCAAGGTCTTTACAGTATTCGAGAAATTCATTTGATGTATATTCACCTCCTCAATCAGACCTTACAACCTTGACACATTTTTCAAGTTGTCTCTCGATTTCTAATTTATATTTCTTAAATGTTTCAAGTGCTTCTGACTTATATTTAATAAGGTAAATATGACCAAATCTTAAGAAGTCATCAATAAATGTTATGAAGTATAACTTGTCATTATGTGTTTAGGCTTTAAAAGGTCCACAAATATCACAATAGATTATTTCCAATAGATTAGTGGCTTTCTAATAGATCACTGGCCCAAATTACTTCAAATCGAAAGGGTTTCCTTGCTATCTTTTCGTATAAACACAACTCACATTTCACGAAATCATTTATATTTATATCGGGTATTGTACCTTATTGTGCTTGAATCTTCATCTTGTTGATGCTTACATGGCTTAATATTTCATGTCATAAGTTTATACTCACACCCATTGCACAATCAATATAAGCCCGAACTCAGTTCGTTTAAGTCGATCTCGATAGAATATAGTCGAACTCAACTCAATGATACAACATCATGCTCGAAATCAGTTCGTTTAACTCATTTATGATAAGCATGTCGTGTTTCTTTTGACTTATTAATTCAATTAAGTCATTTACTTGCTACTCGTTTAACGATTCTTTCATTATAGTTCAGCATGCATTATATAGTCAAACTGAGTCAAGTTCAAACGAGTAAAGTTCTTACAACTTGAACTCGACTCATTTGACATTGCTAGCATATATTTGAACTCGAGCTTGACTCGTTTATAAACTGAGTCGAGTTCAAGTCAAGTTTTGAAGAGCAAGTTTGAGTCGAACTTGACTCATTGTGCAGTCCTACAACCAATGACAAAAAGAAAACTTATTTCTGTGGTTTCCTGTAACGAGTGTTTATTTGAGGTGGACAATCGTTAATCACAAGGCATGGAAAGGTCATTTTCTTCAAATAGTCAAATGGAAGCATAGTGTTTTAATTCACATATATCAAACATGAAAATATGATGCTTTGAAGAAAAATGCCTGCGTAGGTTTTGAAACATGAAACTTTTATTTCCATCTATATATGCTTAGTATTAAATACCTGACATTTTATGCTAGGTATTTTACTACCATGCCTTTAAACGGCTGGTTTGAGTCCATCCAAACATGGTGCAAGGTTCACCTTATAAAGTGATAGTGATGAAACCAGACTGACCACCTTCCCTTCTCTCTCTCTCTCATATTGCTCGAAGTGCATTTCCTGTCGACGTGCTCTCTCTCTCTCTCTTTTTGAATGAGCATCCATCAGGATTAAACCCTAGAGCCACCACCGACACCAACACCTCCGGCGATCACCGTCATTGCTAAATCAGATACCCGCTCACCTCATCCGGCCGCGGAACCCGATTCCTTTCCGCACCACTCTTCCAAAGCAACCTCGGTAAGCATTTCGTCTTTATTCCGTGTCTCTTTTTGTGTTCTTTTTTCAGCTTTCCCATCTCAAAGCCCCATAAATTTAGACCCTGGCATCTTGCTATGGGTCCCCGAGGATCGACCTTTGATGGTTTTCAGAGATTTATCTATCAGGAAAGCCTTGGGGTTGGGGAGGCTGGGTTTGGGTTTAGGTGTTGGCTTTTTCGTTGGAGTAGTATTGGTGACTGCTTTTCGTAGTGGGTTTTTGAGCAGTTTATTGCACTATATGCTTCCTAAAAGGAAGGTTGTGGGAACCGACGTTGAAACGGAAAGCTTGCTGAAGAAACCGCGGATTGACTTCTTGATCGCCATGGCGAACAACAACAGCAGCAGCAACAACAGACTGGAGACGATGGCCTTCGATGATGGGAACCCACCGGAGATCGACGAGGATCTGCACAGCAGGCAACTCGCTGTCTATGGGCGGGAGACGATGCGCAGGCTTGCCGCGTCTAATGTCCTCGTTTCTGGGATGCAGGGCCTTGGTGCTGAAGTGGGTACGTCCTGGATTTCTCCTCCGATATTTTATTGCTCAAATTTTGCTCCATTTTTTGGTGGCTGAACAGGCCAAACTTGCAGATATTTTCTTTTTGTCGCTCCCTTGGTGTTAACTGCCGGGCGTTGTGTTTCTGTTGTCTTGGATTTATGAACTGGATCCTATACTATGATACATAATTGTGGTCTCAACTTTGGGCATTCCGGTAACACTATTGGTCTTCCTTGATGTAGTATATGATTATGATTGTTCAGGGGAAGTTTTGGTTGAAAAGTACAAAACTTTTGACATTATTCTGAGCGGCACGGGTCATGCAACTTCTTTGAACTTCGTTTACTATTCTGAAAGTATTTGCCTGCTTGGCGTCATTTATATTTCTAACCTGATAGTGTTAGTAGTTTAATGAATTCTGTCTGATGAATATTGCTTCTTTAACCATTTCAAATGCACGCGTCATTGGAGGAAGATTGGGTGATGTAATGCTGACGAATATGTTGAGCTGAAAACTTTCTCGTTTGAACTGATTTTTAGCTAAACATCGTTGTGTTGTTTCATGCCTTAAGCATACAGGAAATGATCTATTCTTACTAGTTACTTGGTTTAATGCAGCCAAAAACCTCATACTAGCTGGTGTAAAGTCTGTCACTTTGCATGATGAAGGATCGGTTGAGCTATGGGACTTGTCTAGTAACTTTCTTTTCTCTGAGAAGGATATTGGCAAGAATCGTGCACTGGCTTCCGTTCAGAAGCTTCAGGAACTGAATAGCTCTGTAGTTATATCTACTTGGACGACACAGATTTCCAAAGAACAGCTTTCTTGTTTTCAGGCAAGTCCTCATTTATATTTTTTTGGCAAGCTCAGTAAATATTTTCCTTCAGCGAAGAAAAGTTGCAAGTGTCGGTTTTGATATGACATATGAGTGTCTGAATGTACTGATGAATTTTCACTACTTTCTATACATAAATTTTGCTTCCAATGCTAATCACAAGACAGATGATTTTAATGATTAATCAACCAATTGTGGAGTGAATGATCACTTATGATATCACAATGGCAATTAAAGCCTCACCAAAATACTTTAATGATTAATCAACCAATTATGAAGTGAATAATCACTTAGGAAATTGCAAGGGGAATTCAACCCCACAAAGAAGCTGAAGAAGAGATATAACACACAAGAACTTAATAGGAGAGAATTTGATTATATGCCTAACATGCACACATGATCTGTTGTTACAAACATGCCTAGGCCCCTTAGCTTGGCTGGTCCTTATAGGCTAGCTATTTGTAGGTAACTACAATTTGAAAATGGTTAGGTCGTTAATGAGTGTGCCTAGTCTTGCCTAGGTACTCAAGCTTTCCTTCCTTCATGAGTCTTTTTTTTCATTCTTGTTCCTCTTATTTCTTCTTTTATTGTCTGAGACTCTGAGGCATCCTTTTTATTTCCTTTTCTTTTCCAATCTGAAGTAGTTTCTTTTTCTTATTGTGATTTTACACTGAGTTTGAGATTTCTTTTTCCTCATTTTTTTATGTTGCATGAGAAGTATTTATCTATGATTCTATATATGTATGTACTTGTGTAGTTTAGTTGCAGTCAGAGACTTAAAGAGCATATACTATTATACTTTGAATATTCATATGTTGTTTTAGGTTTTGACTAATAAATATATGTGTGTGTGTGTGTGATATATGTACTTATGTATGTTTGATCTTTCTAGTACTTTTTCCTGGTTATTAGAATTTTAATAGAAGAGAGGTTGACAAAAGGAAGGCTAACATGGAAGCTGAAATTCTGTTTAGGATTTATCTTCCCTCTTTTTTTAAAAAAAAAAAAAAATTGTAACGTTAGGCTTTAGTTTATTCTTTTGTTTGTTGGAAACTAAAACCAGAGGTTTAGTAGTTGGTGTTTACAAATAGAAGATTTTGCTTGCTCTAAATCTTTACAAAGCAATCTGTATGACATTTTAAATTTAATTGTTCAACTTTATTAAATTTGCTCTCTAACGTATGGTTATTATTGTGTTAGTATAATATTTAATATAGGCATTGTTGTGCATTTTAAATTTTAATTTTTTTTGTTGCTATAACTTGGTTATTATAGTTTTCCATTGAGAAATAGTTTAGTTGTCATTGTTAATTTGAAAAGTTTACAATGGGTTTAATTAGCCTTAATTTTTTCTTTCGACCGCTTAGACTCCTATGTCACATAGGTGCAGGGTGTAGGTGTGGGTGCCGGAGCGGCACATCTCCAAAAATTTGGGTGCGGTAGTGCCGCGAGAGTATTTATTATTATTAATTTATTATAATATATATATATATATATATATATATATATATATATATATATATATATATATAAGAATTAAAAAATTAAGAGTATACACTATAGTCTGTACACTCTACTCTATACACTTTATGGGTAAATTATATATGAATATTATATATTACATATTATAAGTTATAAACTTATAATGTATTGTGTATATGAATGTAACCTATGTCACATAGGTACGGGTACGAGTACCGGTATTGGTACGGGTACGGCCATTTTCAAAAAACGTGGGTACGGGGGTACGGCCGTACACACGGACATACATACATATATATATATCAAAAAATTTTAAACAATAACAAAATGCTAAGGGTGTTCCTTTAAATACATTTTTCTTGAATGTTTCTGATTTTTACTAGTTTTTTCTGATTTTTCCTGATTTTTTTTAGATTTTTTTGATTTTTTTTATTTTTTTTTATTTTTTTTATTTTCCCGCCGTACCCAACCCCGTACCCGTACCGGTAGGGTACGGGGCCCTCCTAGCCGTACCCATGTGACTAAGAATGTAACGTATTATGCATTAACATGCTTACAAAGTGGAAACATTAAACAAGTAAACAAAAAACAACAGAAACATGATAGAACATAGACAAGTAAAAACTAAAAAAATAAACATGCAAACTTTCAGTCTTTCACAAATCAAGTTAATGAAAAACAAAAACGGGACAAAACACAGAAATGAAAAAAAATGCTAAACAAGAACTAGCAGTCATTGCAGCAAAACACAAAATGATATCTTCATTTTGGCAGATTTTTCTGTTTCCCTGTTTGTCACATTTTTTTTATAAGAAATGATATTTGTGACAATGGAGATATAGCCATGGGTGAATAACAAACCAAGCTATCTGAGATTAGCTTAAAGCAACTTGTTTAAGTTTTGCTTCAGCATTATCACTCATTAAACTAGTCAAGCTTGGCACTAGTTCAAGCTCATCGTATGCAAATGAAATGAGTTGTGCAGCCTCGTTCAAGCTTCACAAAACTTGAATAGTGTCAATTAAAATTAAAAGGGGATAATGCATAATGATGATACTATGGTGAATGTTTATTTTACTGAAAAAGTCATGGTCATGTATTGAGTTCATTTTCCCTTTTCAATTCAGAGATCACAAATTCAGATCCACGTTTTTGAATATTTTTATTTAAAATATAAAGGATAATGCATATCATGATAAAGCTTTAATTTAGCATGGAAGTTAGTGGTCATGTACCGGGTCATTTTCCCTTGGCAATGGAGTGATGAAAAGTTCCGGCTCACCTTCTGAAGCAGTCTTCTAGGCTTGATAAAACTGGAATGGAGTTGTTCGATTTTGGTAAGGATATGAATGCACAATATTAGTTGAAAGCATGGACATTGGTAATCCAGTCTGTGACCAACTCACATAAATAAGCTTGGTTGCGGTTTGATTCATTTTAAGCTTCCACAAAAGTGATTCAAGGGATTAAAACATCAGTGGCACTGTTGGTAATTTATGCCCATAACACTAGGTCTTACATACACAATGACTTTAAATATGAAGGTTGGTCTTCCTAAGGCACGTGACCCCAAGCAATTTTTTATTTTTATCTAATAAATTGAAAATGAACTTATAAGTGGTCTTCATTATTTATCTGCAAACTGTCACGACAAATATCACAATATTAACAAAAAAATGAGAAAAACAAAAATTCCGAACAAGTCACATTTCTTTTTTTTTTTAAAAAGTGAAAATGAATTTATCGCGTTTTTTTCATGTATTTATTTTTACATTGAAGTGAGGGCATTGTCTTACAAGAAATTTTTCAAAGTGAAAAAATGGCACTTGATTTTTTTTTTCTTTTAAAAGAAGGCGCAATTTACATAAGAAAGCTAAGGCGGGCATCTTTGAACATGCATCTTTTTTAATGGCAAAAAGGGATTAGGGATTTTACACCCTAGCTTTCATTTGCAATGTGAAAAGAGGAGACTGCAATGTTGCTGGGAACATATAGGGCACTCATTTAACTATGTCACCTGGGTACGGGTATGGGTACGGCATTTTTGCAAATCATGGTACGGGTACGGTGTATTTTTTATGCGATAATATTAATTATTAATTAAAAAAATTATAAATTTTGAGAAAAACAAAACAAATGATATCATCACATCATTAAGACAAGACATATTGATATAATCTCATAAAGAAAAGATACCATCTCATAAAGAAAACATTTATCCCTAGATACCATCTCATAAAGTAAACATTTATCCCTAAAACAGAAATAATGTAACAAAGTATGTTGATATTTGTTCTCAATCAAGAGCAATTCTGCTGCATTCTGTGTTCAAATGATTGAATCCAAGATGAAGGGTGTGTGACTGACTGCCATTCCCGTGGATAATGGAATAGCAATAGCCAAATGGGGATAAGTAACAATTAAGACAAGAACAACTAACTGAAAATCATTTTTTGCAGACGTAGAATCTGTCACATGGGGACATCATTAAATTAATCCATGCTAGACAATGCATAATCATATAACGGCGCCTTTATCAGCTTGGCAGCATTTTCTCAACGGCAAGAAGTAAATAGGAAAGCCCTTTTTCGGTGGAGGGTACTCGAGAGTAGAGAGGCTCAGGGGGGAAGGATTTTCGGTGCACCGAAACCCCTTTTTCTTAAGTTGGTGGAAACTAGCATGTTGGAATCCAAATGAGCACAAGTAAGGGAAAGCAAAGAATCATATATGCCCAATATACGAACCTTCATATCACGCTTAATGAAATAGAAATTCGACGATTTGTGTGAAGCAAAAAAAAAAAATCAAAGAGGAAGAAATAGAGGCCGGCCCACTCACCGTCCGTCTTAGTCACATGGGTACGGCTAGGAGGGCCCCGTACCCTACCGGTACGGGTACGGTACGGGTACGGGGTTGGGTACGGCGGGAAAATAAAAAAAAAATCAAAAAAATTCAAAAAAATCTAAAAAAAATCAGAAAAAATCAGGAAAAATCAGAAAAAACTAGTAAAAATCAGAAACATTCAAGAAAAATGTATTTAAAGGAACACCCTTAGCATTTTGTTATTGTTTAAAATTTTTTGATATATATATATGTATGTATGTCCGTGTGTACGGCCGTACCTCCGTACCCACGTTTTTTGAAAATGGCCGTACCCGTACCAATACCGGTACCCGTACCCGCACCCGTACCTATGTGACATAGCCGTCCGTTGCCTCCGGTGCCTCGCTGTCCACCGCCGCTCTGTTGTTGCCTTGCTGTTTGCCGTCCACCGACGTTGCCCACAAGAACAGTGAAGTGTGAACCCAAGGCAAGCACCCACCGTCGCCTCTTTTGCTGGTTGCCGTCAACCGGTCGTCTGTCGCTGCCACCGGTCTCAGCGCAGAAGAAACAGAGGCGGAGAAGGAGAACCGGAGAAGTAAGACGAGCGTCAGGCAAAAAATGCGTTAGGAACTTAGGTTTATGTTTTTCTGGATCAAAATATGGTTTGGATCTGGTTTCGACTCGAAACCTGATCCAAACGTACCACTGCATACCCCTATACCGGTGTTGCCTTACGGTGTACCGGTACCGGTACGCGGGCCAACCAGGCGTACCTCAGTGACATAGATGGGTACTACTTTTATGGAGCACTGCCATGGTACCTTATGGGTACAAAACCGGTATGGGCACCGGAATGCCCATGGTACGGGTACAGTCAAAGACTCAAAGCAGTCCGGGTATGGTTAATGTACCTAGGACTGTATCCGTCTTTTTTTGGACTTGGTCAATGTTGACCAAGTCCATTTCTATCCAAAAATTAGGGGTTTCTTTTTTTTTTTGGATTTTTAGTATGTTTGTTACTTTCATACTTTGTTCGTTGGTTTCTTCTTCATACTTTGAATCATGAATGTGTTGTTTTCTTGTTTGGACTCTTATTTTTGTTCTTTCTCTCTCTCTCTCTCTCTCTCTCTCTCTCTCTCTCTATATATATATATATATATATATATATATATATATATATATATATATATATATATATATATATATATAGCTGTACCCCATACTCAAGTTTTTTGAAAATAGTCCGTACTCATACCAATACTTATGTGACATACATTGTCACCCATTTTATGCCAAGAGATGAGCATGCAATGCCTTTTTGTTTTTTCTCTTTTTCCAATTTCTGATTCATTGTTTGGTTCTGCTTGTTTTGAGTTTTTAACTTGTCTGTTCTCATTCAAGGATAAAGCCCTGTCACATTCATCATCACAACAATGCCCCAGCTTTTTATAAAGAAATAAGTCAAACAAGATATTTTTATCATCTTGATAACATTATTTTTCACGTTATCTTAGTATGTTTTATGTCTTCTTATTAGTTTCTCATTTATTTATTTTTACCTAATTTTTTTGGCTTTTTTTATTTTTTAAAAAGTTGTCGAGAGTTTCTAGAGATTTTCCCAAAAGAAAGCAACTTTGCCAACAAATAGCTGAGGAAAACCTGGCTAGTAAAGCCCGAGAATGATATTTATGAACATGCTGCAAACATACCTTTGTAGTCAAAAGTGGGATTTGATATTGGGCAGTTGATCAGATGCATAGTCTGAGGCACCTAGTTTGCCCCTACTATTTTAAAGTAACTAAATAGATATCCTCAACCTCAATAGAAGAAGACATTCGATTAATCATCTTAGCTAGCAGTGAGGAGGACATCTTCTTAGAAGGATGTCGACATATTGGTTTGCAGCATAAGAGAACGTACATATGTAGGAGGTGCCTATGCTTTTGTTCTGCAACTCCATTATGCTTGGAAGTATGGGCACAAGTGAATTGGGGACAAATACCATGATCTTTATAGAATTGTAACGATTGGGTAGATTTAATTTAGAGCATTATCAGTGCAAACTCATTTAATAGTGGAATAAAACTGAGTCTTTGTTTGAAGCATAAAGGATTTGAGGATACAAAAAGACTTGAAACCTTTCTTTTAGCAAGAAAACCCAAGGCATTCTAGAATAATCATCAACTATGACAAGATGATACTGGGAATGAGATTGATTAGGAACCTGACTAGGTCCCCATATGTCAACGTGGACAAGATGAAAAAGACTTTGACCAGAAGGACTGTGGCTCGAAGAAATTGAACTACGGCTTAAAGACTTCACACAAGAAAGTTATTGAAGAAGGAATCTGCGGAGCCAATCGACGAAGTTTGTAAAGGGAAGGATCACCAAACCTGAGGTGCCACTGGAATCAATTAAAACTCGACTCAACAAAAGAAGCTGCTACTCCAACTAGTGTAATAAGATAGTAAAGTTTCCCTTCTTCATGGCCTCCACCATTCTTCTTCCAATTAATAAGCCTTGAAAAGTTCAAGAACTATGGTGAAAAAATAACTCTCTAATTAAACTCTCTGGCAAGTTAGTTCACAGATAAGAGGTTTTTGGGAAACTCTGAAGTATGCAAAACCCTCCAAGTATGTAAAGTAGAGGACAAGTGAACATCTCCTTGCCCCATGATGAGCGACAGTCTCCCATCAGCAAGTTTTACATGTTGAGAAAGTGGAGAAGGTTGCAAAGTAGAAAAACTATGGGATTCTCCACAAAAGTATCAAGAGGCTCCCGAGTCAGTAATCCATAGATTCCGTACACTACCTTTATTCCATGTTATGATACCTGTAGAACAAGTCATGTTAGTCACTACAATGGATGTAGATGCTGATGTAGACTGCTAAGCTAGAAGTTGCTCATACTTTGTGCAACTAACATTAGACATGAAGGAATCTGTAGACACAGGTGAAGTCTTGGCAAGCTTTCTAGTGGGAGATGCAACTACGATGGGAGATGCAACCTGAGCTACCTTGCCGTGAGGAGCTGAAGAAGAGGATGAAGGACTCTACTTATCCCAACACCTATCCTCGAGATGAACCTATGTGCGATATGTGCACTGAAGTCTCCCATGAGCACAGCCCCTCGATCATGAACTCTACCATGAATGTGCATGGGAGATCCGCAACCTCAACCTCCTGTGGATGCCAAGGCAGAAGCAGGGAAGTCACTAGACGCCTGGGGCTGAGGAAGAATCTCCAACAATAAGCAGCAAACAACTCAGCCACCACACAAAAATAAAATAGGTCTACGTCGGTGAATTTAGCAGCAACACAATCACCAAAATTTTCAATGATAAACAGAGCCACCATGCAGAAACAAATCAAGTTGACGTCAGTTTGATTCAAGTTGTTTTTGTTTTTGTTTGAGGTCAAAAATTACCATGTTGAGATAAGTTTTTGGGTGAATATAGAATCATTTTCTCAACTCTAATCCCCTTATTAATAAGGATTAGGTGGCAGCAGAAAATTTACAAAATCAGTCCAAGCAACAACGTAAAATATTAAAGATGACCTTCAACGTTCACTAATAAACCCACAACACTTACTATTCACCGAAAACGTCCCCTTTATATTAACTGTCAACAATATATATATATATATATATATATATAGATATATATATATATATATATATATATATATATATATAGATATATATATATATATAGATATATATATATAGATATATATATATCTATATTTTTTATGTCAGCTAAAACAGGCCCATAGAAAACAAATTAAAACTAATGTAAAAATAGGTTGAAAACAGAGAGGATACAAATTATCAAATAAAGCAGAGTATATGAAGCGGATGAAGACAGATTAAAACAGAAAAAAATTAACTGAGATCACGGCTTGTACAATATTATTACTAGATGACCTTATAGAACACAGAATATATATAAGCTTCAAGTGGCCCTAACACAAACTTAAAAAATACTGAGGTGTGAGTCCATGGTGGATGAAAGCATAAGCTTGTTTCGCCTGTTCATTAGTGGAAGTGGTGAGACAGGGAGGCCGACCATTGAGGCAAGAAACTGCTGTACCGGAAATTGGGAGCTGCTGGTCATAGGTCTCTGTTGAAATTGGACCACCTTCTGCTTATTGGCACTTGTCAGTTCCATTGAAGAGATAGACAGGAAGCTGGGAGAGTGAAAGGGTGAGGGGGCAAATGTGGAACTTGTAACCCTAGATTATTTTTTCTTTCCAAGTAAACTGGAGGATAAAATGGACTCCAGTAATGTTTGACCGAACTCTACTTGCCATTGACTCTGTGTGCACTTTTTTTGGACAGAAATAGGCAGGTGCAACTAGCTGCTGCACTTGATTTGCATTGATTGCGTATTCCGCACCCAAGCTGCACTTGGAGTGCACATTGCTTGTGTGTGTGTCACACACACACATATATATATATATATATAAATATACACAGAGACACACTTCAGATGAACATCCATCTTAACTGCAACCTCTGATTCAGGCTGTTAATTCTTTTATATTGTACTATCCAAATCAGATTTCTCCTTTTCTTTGCACCATGGTCACAACTATGTTTTTGAGTTATTAACAGTGAGGTTTTCTTGGGGTTTTTTGACAGTTTTCTCAGGAAAATAAAAATATCTAAACATTAGATAAAAACAGAATTAATAAAAAATTATTAAGTCATTAGAAAAACTAGACAAGATGATAAAAATATAGTGTTAATGATGATAAAAATGATTGCAAACAATTCTTTCAAGTTGAAATTGATTCCAGGATGAAATTAATGCAAAAGAAAAGAAAAAAGAAGAATGCATAAAATGCGATAAATTGATACTCTCATTAGGAACAACATGTTTTTTTTTCCTCATTTTTGGCATTAATGTCGTGATATGTTCGAAACTATCAAGATATCTGTGACAATGCTTTGTGTATTCATCCACCTGTGGGATGAGGCCTTTGATGGCCTGGTGGCGGCATTGGGTTGGGCATCTGCTGTCAATTAAGTCCTCTCCATCTCCAGGTCTTTTCCTCCTTGATTTCTTTCACTCTTCTAGCTAGTGATGTCAATCAACAGTCGAGCACTCCTCGTCTCTCTGTCTCCTCTCCCATAATACTAAAGAGGAAAGAGCTTTTCTTTATTGCCATTAGTGTGGGTGAGTGCTTGCTGGACCTCCTTGACTGCTGAATTGCCTGATGCTGCTGAACCTACCGTAGCACATTCCACCTGCTTGTTGGGGGTCATCTTGTGTGCAGCACCTGCTAGCTCATCCTTGATGCCCACTTCGGCATGCCTCTTTCTCTCCAAATCTCAGCTATCCTCCATCTGTAACAGTCAATCCAGACATAGGCTGTTGCCTACACCATCTTCATGCTCAGGACAAATAATCATTATCATACAACAAACATACACACAGAAAGCACATACAACTATCAGTAATGCTTCAAAAATTACACACACAGATCATGTACATCAGAAATCAACAGTAAGTAATCCTTTATACACTGTAAGATAGTTAGATTCATTTGATATTACACAATGCAACTAAATATTACCAGAATAATCAGATTAACATATTTAATAGATGTATATTCAGCAGTAGTATTTATATATCAGATACCATAACCTGCTAGATTCCTTAGACTGTGCCAGTCCAATGCCAGGCATATCGGAAACCACCATCAGGGTCAGACAGGCTAACTAGGGGATAGAGAAAAGGAAGATAGTTGGGCAGGGGGAGAGGTAAGAGCTAAGTCACACGGACTCTTCTATTTTACTGCCGCACCACGGCACCCGAGCCCACTCAACGTGACTCGGATGCGGTCGAATCCGGTGCGGTCAACCTGCGTCCGGTCTAAATGTGTCCCATTTTTTGGTGTTATTGTTGTACACATCTTAACATTTTATTTAGATGCTTGTTCAGTTCTTGAATCTACTATAAAAGTTTCAGAGTTCAACTAACAAATATATATTGTCAGTCATGTACATATGCAGCCATGCATATATACTTTGCAACTGATATAGTGATATATTGTCATGTTATAAACTTATAATATATAATATAAGCTTTTTTGTATATGCATTATGCAGCCGACCAGCTGTGGTTAGTGTTGTTCTTTCGAAGTTTTAATTTCAAATTTTCAGTTTCTGCTTCTATGATTCTAGCAATTTTTTTTATGTTTTATGTTAGACTATTAGTATGTCATATTACTAATTACTATATATAATATATGTTGTCCTGATATTTTCCTATGCAATACAATTATGCAAGTATGTTATATACATTAACAACTAAATTGTAATAATAATATATACATTTCTTATATTGTTATGTATATAATAAATTAATAATAATAATAATAAGAAAATACCCTCGCCGCACCTAAATTTTTTGAAATGTGCCGCTCTAGCACCCACACGGGAAGGCATGTTGCGGGAAGGACAGGGGGGTGGCCAATGCACGCCATCCAGTTTTTTAATTGAACAGCTCTTGTTGGCGACAGGATGGCGACAGGATTCCATCGAATAAATCATCAATGAGCATCCCTCCTGCCCTAAGGATCCACCTTCTCTCTCTCTCTCTCTCTCTCTCTCTATATATATATATATATATATATATATATATATATATATATATATATATATATATATATATATATATATATATACACGCAGACCATTTTTTGCAATTGTACCTATTTTATCAGAATTCTAGCTTCCCCATCCCCAATGTTTCATGTTTTACAACATCAAAGATTATAAGGTACTTAGTGTTTTCTGCTGTGATGTGTTAAAGGCAGTTGCATTGTTATGAAAAGGAAAAATCTAGAGTTTGTTGTGGATTACCCTTTTAAAATTAATGATGGTGGTCATATGTAGCTTTAAAATTTTTCATGCATTTTTTATGTGCATGCACACACACTAATACCGATGTGAACATGCAGAACAATTACTGAAGTGCGGAGGTCGCTTGTTTCAGGGAGACTGTACATGCATTCGTAGAATATGCTAATATGACTGTTTTTGGATACTATTACCCTGATACACCAATGTCAAATTGTGGAAAGATAAATTCTTGTGGGGTGTATCCCTGATTTTTAAATTGAGATTGTAAAAGGTTGAGAGGGAATTGTCTATAAGGAAGTGCATGATAGTCATTATTTATATTTTATAAATCATTTGCCATTCTCTTGTGGCCATCTGTAGAATTGTGTTTTTTTTTTTTTTCATGAATGAATGACTAGCTTGGTTTTTGCACAAGTCTTGACTCATCAAATGTTCAAGCCTAGGTATATATCTGTACTTTGGTTCTTGCAATCAATTCACTAGATAAATGCAGTTCCCTATTTTAACTGTCTTATTTTCATACTACTGAAACTTTTTTAATGAATCCTCATTGGTGGTTACTGTTGACATATGTAGTATTTGGGTCACCTATCTGGGTCTGGATCCGGATCTGTATCTGGACCCGATCCAATGTGTTACTACTATGGCCCTACTTAAGTTGTGTAAACCCTAATTTTGGTGTGTGAATGATAATTAAAAGAGAGAGTGTGTCTGGCGGCTAGTGGGCACCAGTCCGCCTCAACCGTGGTTTTTTCCCTCTAGTTGAGGGGTTTTCCACGTTACATCTGTGTGTTCATCTTTCTATTTGATTTTACCGTTTTTACAGGTACGTCTGAAGTTTCTTACATTACCTTACATGTTCTTTTATGCTTATTTTATTCTTGTAGTAAGTTACTTAATTATACGGGGAACTTGTTCTTGGTTGAGAGGTTTGTTATGTTTTTGTCTAAGTCCCTTCAGATCTCACTCATTTTTCATTGCAGGCTGTCGTTTTTACCAATATCAATTTGGAGAAGGCAATTGAATTTGATGAGTACTGTCATAATCATCAGCCACCCATAGCTTTCATCAAGTCTGAAGTTAGAGGTTTATTTGGGAGCATATTTTGTGACTTTGGACCTGAATTTACAGTTCTAGATGTGGATGATAAGGAGCCACACACTGGCATCATTGCTTCGATCAGCAATGATAATCCTGCACTTGTTTCGTTTGTTGACGATGAACGGCTTGAATTTCAAGATGGAGATCTGGTTGTATTTTCTGAAATCAAGGGCATGACTGAGCTGAACGATGGAAAACCTAGAAGGATTAAAAATGCAAGGCCATTTTCATTTGTCTTAGAGGAGGATACCACAAAATTTGGTGAATATGATAAAGGTGGCATAGCAACTCAGGTCAAGCAACCAAAGAACTTGAATTTTAAACCCTTAAAGGTTGCACTAAGAGATCCTGGATATTTTCTTCTTAGTGACTTTGCTAAGTCCTTCAGACCTCCTCTTCTGCATTTGGCATTCCAAGCTCTTGACAAATTCATATCCAAGACAGGCCGACTTCCTACTGCTGGATCAGATGAAGATTCTCGAAGGTTGGTAGACATGGTTACTGCAATGAATGAGGAGTTGTCAGGTGATGCAAAATTAGGGGAGATAGATGCAAATGTTCTTCAACATTTTGCTTGTGGAGCAAGGGCAGTACTGAACCCTATGGCTGCTATCTTTGGTGGTATTGCTGGACAGGAGGTTGTGAAAGCTTGTTCCGGAAAGTTTCATCCCATTTACCAGGTCAGCTCCTTAATTTAGTTATTCAAGAAAGAGCAAGTTGCACATTTTCAGTGTCTTTTATAGTGCAGATGTGCTAAAAGTATGAGCATCCAAAAGAGGATGTTCTATCCTTCAGCCAGAATCTTGTTCTCATCTTTATGCTATTGACTCACACATATTTTAATCCTTGAGTCTTCCTACTTAGCTGAATTTGTTATTGATCGGGCTTTGTGTCATAGCCACAAATATCTTTTTTTTTTTTGGGTTTTAAACAGCGACATTTTATATGGGTCTAAAATGGCAAAGTTGTTTTTGATGAAAAAAAAAAGGAAAATTTTGGCAAACTTTAAAACAATTAATCTTTTGGCAAGAAAAAAGAAAGATGGCCAAAATCTTAAAAATAAACTGCAAGAAAGGTGAAAATAAAAATCTGGTAACTAAAAAGTAAAAACTGCAAAAAAACATGCAAAAAGGGTAAAGACATGAAAAAAGGGGAAATATGTGTTTTTTCGTTTTTTATTTTTTTTTCAAAAAAGTGTGTTTTTCCACGTTTTATTCAGCTGACCAGCTTTTAACGTTTCAAACATGGTTTTTTTAAGAATACACGTTTTCTTGTGGCTATTCTTTGTATGTTGTCTCTTTATTCCTTTGCTTCTTGTTGTTAGATTTTATTATTTGACTTCTCTCTTTCGGATTGATGTGTTTCTCTCAGTTCTTTTACTTTGACTCACTTGAGTCGCTCCCTGCCGAGCCACTGGATTCTGGTGATCTGATGCCAATAAATAGTCGCTATGATCCACAAATATCAGTCTTTGGTTCCAAGCTGCAGAAAAAGCTCGAGGAAGCCAAAGTATTTGTTGTTGGAGCTGGTGCGCTGGGATGTGAATTTTTGAAAAATTTAAGCTTGATGGGGGTGTCTTGTGATTCCCAAGGCAAGCTTGTCATTACGGATGATGATGTTATTGAGAAAAGTAACCTCAGCAGGCAGTTCCTGTTCAGAGATTGGAACATTGGTCAAGCAAAATCTACTGTTGCTGCAGCTGCTGCTGTATTAATTAACCCTTCACTTAGTATAGAGGCTCTGCAAAACCGTGCAAGTCCTGATACTGAAAATGTGTTTGACGACCCATTTTGGGAGGGCTTAGATGTTGTCATCAATGCACTGGACAATGTTACTGCAAGGCTTTACATAGATAGTAGGTGCTTATATTTTCAGAAGCCACTTTTGGAGTCGGGAACTCTAGGAACCAAGTGTAATACACAAATGGTGATCCCCCATCTTACAGAAAACTATGGGGCATCGAGGGATCCTCCTGAGAAGCAAGCACCTATGTGCACCGTGCATTCCTTCCCCCACAACATTGATCACTGCCTAACCTGGGCTCGTTCTGAGTTTGAAGGGTTGCTTGAGAAAACACCGACTGAAGTGAACTCCTTCCTGTCAAAACCAAATGAATATAAAGCTGCTATAAGATCCGCGGGGGATGTTCAGGCTAGGGAGACTCTTGAGCGTGTAATTGAATGTCTCGGCACTGAGTATTGTGAGACTTTCCAAGACTGTGTTGCTTGGGCACGTCTGAAGTAAGTACAAGATTTCTTTCCTCACTTCTCTGCTTGAACTAGTTATCGCCTTTTCCTCCTAACAGCACTAGTTTTCAGGTTTGAGGATTACTTTTCAAACCGTGTAAAGCAGCTGACTTTTACTTTCCCGGAAGATGCTGCCACTAGTACTGGCTTTCCATTCTGGTCTGCTCCTAAGCGCTTCCCTAGACCATTGGTGTTTTCAGTTGAGGATGTAGCCCACCGTCACTTTATCATGGCTGCTTCCATCCTGCGAGCGGAAGCATTCGGTATCAACGTACCAGATTGGGCAAAAAGACCTGACAGCAATGAGTTTGTTGCTTCCATCAAAAGAGTAACAGTTTCAGAATTTCATCCCAAACGGGATGTGAAGATTGTGACCGATGAGAAGGCCACCACTCTCACCACAGCTTCCACCGATGATGCTGCTGTAATAGATGGTCTAATACTGAAACTGGACGAGCGTGCGACTGAACTGCCGTCTGGGTTCAGAATGAACCCAATACAGTTTGAGAAGGTTTGTAGCCATTTTACTGGGACTTTTTTTGTTTAAATTTTAGTTTGTCTTTAAATTTCTGTGAACATATTTGCAGGATGATGATACAAATTACCACATAGACTTGATTTCTGGCCTGGCTAATATGCGCGCAAGAAACTACGGCATTCCTGAAGTAGAGAAACTGAAGGCAAAGTTCATAGCAGGAAGAATAATTCCTGCAATTGCTACTACTACTGCAATGGCTACGGGGTTCGTGTGTCTGGAATTGTACAAAGTGCTGGCTGGAGGCCATAAATTAGATGATTATAGAAACACATTTGCCAACTTGGCTCTGCCTCTATTTGTCATGGCAGAACCAGTTGGGCCAAAGGTGATTAAACATCGTGATCTAAGCTGGACAGTATGGGACCGCTGGATTATAAGGGAGAACCTGACCTTGAAAGAATTACTTCAATGGTTCCAAGCCAGAGGACTGACTGCCTACAGCATTTCATGTGGACAGAGTTTGCTTTATAACAGCATATTTCCCAGGCACAGAGAGCGTATGGACCGGAAGGTGGTTGACTTGGCTATGGAGATTTCTAAGTTAGAGGTACCACCAAGCCGTCGCCATTTTGACATTGTGGTGGCTTGTGAGGACGAGGAAGAAAACGACATCGACGTCCCTCTGGTGTCCATATACTTTAGGTAGAACAACTACGTACAGGTAGTGAAGTCCGGAAAGAAACACCGAGTTTCCCTTTAATTCAGTTATACTCATCTGACGTCCTAAAGTGATGGAAGAGATGCTAAAGATGCGTCATGGGGATGGTGCTGATTCTCATATGATTGTGGTGCTATGCGTGCACTAGATGCATGTGCACACACACACAAAAGTTTATATATTGATCCTTTTTAGGGGGAAGAAAAGCTTTTTTTAAAAAAAAAAATCCCTAGCATCTTGTCTGTGTAAAATGAAGAGAAGAAAAACCTTTTTGTGAATCCTTAATATTTTATTTATGAAAAATGAAAGCGCAGTCCCTCTAAGAAATTAGGCGTGCTTGAGATAGCGAGGATTTTTTATGGTCTTGTGTTATAAGGCTGGTTCTTGGTTCCGAGGGACAGTTGGGTCTAGTGGGTTAGGGAGAGAGCTTGATCATCAGTGCCCACATTCTTTTGTATTGTAATCAGTGGCACTGTCCTTAAAAGCAATCCAAGGAAAGTGGTAGGGTTTGGCTCTTTTTTTTTTGTTCCGAACACCCGAATTGCAGTTGTTCGTTTCTGTTTTTTTTTTTTTTTGTTAAAGGGCTTGTTTCAGGTCAATTTCTTTCCATCATTCCCTAGCTTTTACATATTATTTTGCACAGATATAACTCGTGTAAGCGGTGTCCGTTTACTGATGATCTCAAGTTGCCAAACAAGATGAAGGGTGCCTATGTGGGCGTCGTGGCAAATGCATCTGTTCGATCACTTTTTCTCG
The DNA here is from genome assembly GCA_011799765.1 of Nymphaea thermarum. Lineage (NCBI taxonomy): Eukaryota > Viridiplantae > Streptophyta > Magnoliopsida > Nymphaeales > Nymphaeaceae > Nymphaea > Nymphaea thermarum. Next base: position 139,091 of record JAANDH010000417.1, read on the forward strand.
AAAAAAAAGGGCAAATGTGTTGGGCATGTCATTTCTCTAGGCCTTGGGCCTTAAAGTCTTGGCTTTCTTCAACTTGGCCCGGCGGCCTTGGCTCTTTTCGGTTTGCTCCTGCCAATCATTTTCCTTTCTGAAATAAGTTTTGGAAAACTATTATTTTCTTTTCTGACATAATTCATGGAAAAAATAAAAAACCAATTGGTAGTAGCAAGTAGCAGATGTGCAAAGGGCAGATCCCAAAGTGACAAACTAAACGTACAACGTTTTCGAATGGCAGCTTGGTAAGCTATATGGAGAAGCGAGCAAAACTTAAGCGGGGAGACAAATATGTAACGAGGAGTAACAACTTACAAAAAGAAAAAGCGCAAGTGACTTTTTCAAGAAAAAACGCAAATAATGGAAAAAACACATGGTCTTATTAGTTATCCGCCATAAATTTTGCTAGTCGGTTTTTGCCCATAGAGCACAAGAAGGAAGATACTTTTCTTCCCTTTCTTTAACTATTAGTTGAAGTGGTACAATGCTGCAAAAGTTTTGGCGATGGACGAAACGAGTAACCTGAAGACCTACTAATTATTTGATTCATTAACTCTCTCTCTCAGTTTAAAATAACTGAAAAGTCGAACTCATGGAAATGCATTTTTTTAATCATATGTAAAAACTTTAAAAAAATTGAAACCGTAGTTGATGTTTGAATGGCAAGAAATGGCAGGACAGGAAGTTTGTTACTCCGTAGCGTGCCTTGGGCAAACTATTCTAGGGTAAACAAATGCATCCCCTTTTGAGGGCCACGTTTGTCCTATGATTCTGGTATTCATGGTCAGCAAACCCAGAAATCGGACTCGGATCAGCAGAAGATAGGTCACAGGATCGGTGACTTGACTCCGCTACTCGGTTGAATCAGGTGGTAATTTTTTATAGTGTATTTTTTACTATAACGTGATGAAACTTTTGAACATATTTACATGTGTCATGGTCAATAATCAATAACTTAGCATGTTTATTATCTCACTATCAATAGCGACTAAATGACAAATCATCGAATTCAAAATAACATACTACAGCGAAGCTTGGGTATTAGCTCCTCTCGTGACTTTAGAGGCCTAAAGTCCATAAGCATTTGGGAAGCATGTAGGCAGAAGGGTAGGAAGGAAGCTTGGAGGAAAAAATATGTGGAACATGAAAATCCCATCCAGAGCAAGCTGGAACACTTTTCGTAGCTAGCCATCTAAGACTGACCACGCTGGACAGACTCCAAAGTCCGAAGGCATGGAGTTCAGCTGGCAAATCGGTGCTACCTGTGCAAGAGGTCAGAGGAGATCAACATGCATCCCATCCAGAGCAAGCTGGAACACTTTTCGTAGCTAGCCATCTAAGACTGACCACGCTGGACAGACTCCAAAGTCCGAAGGCATGGAGTTCAGCTGGAAAATCGGTGCTACCTGTGCAAGAGGTCAGAGGAGATCAACATGCATGTTCTCTTCTACTGCAGGGTTTTGAGGAGGGTGTGGCAGAAGGTCGTATCCAAGTTTGGCAGGACTAGGGCTCCATGGCAGGGTATTGAGAAGGAAATCCAACTCTGGCAAAAACTTACATCCAAGTTAAAATGGCTTAAGAAGTGCTGGTTGATGACTTTTCCCATCGTAGTATGGAGGCTGTGGTGGAGCAGAAGTGAGGTAGCTCATGGGAGAATGCCCACCATGACCATAGAGTCCATTTTCTCTATAGCATCGAGGATTGTTAAGGAGACGTTTTGTGGTTTGGAGCTAGAAGAAGATGGGGTCTCGTCAATATGGAAGCTAATTAGTATTCTCTATTGCCCGCAGGTGAGGTTCAATGAGTCTCACAATGTTTTGCAGGTTGTGCTTTGTCAAAAAGGCAATGGCTATATCGTGATTGGACTATGGTGGATGGGGGATAGCATTACCTGATGGGGAGATTTCCTTATGCATATACAAACAAACGAATATGCCCTGAAACAGGATCTTGTTCATGCTAAATCATTGAATCAAAACTTTAACTGCAGCGGAAGCGTACCTGAATCCATCTGAACAAATGGACGATCAGATTGTAGTAGGATCTTCCAGGGTCTGTGCGTGAGCACGTGCAGTTTCTTGCATCTTCTTGTTTCTGGCATGTGTTGGGAAGTGCGTGTTTAAGAACGAATCTCTGAACTACTTCCAAGAGATCGTCTGATGGTCTGCAAACTGGATCTCTCGAGTCAATTGCCACCATCTTTTGGCATCACCTTTAAGCATATACGAGCCATAGTTTACTTTGTCACCTCCTGGCACCTTCAGAACCTCAAAGATACGCTCAACCTCTTCCATCCATTCTTCTGCCTTGTCTGGACTGCCATCTCCAGTAAAGACAGGCGGCTGCATCGACATAAAATGCTTGAATGACACCGTTGTTGCTTTCTCCTTAGGTGGTGCGGTGGTGTCTCCAGTAGAAGATGTTTGGCTTCTCTGGTTACCGACCATCGACTGTACTACCGAGGTCAATGTCTGCAACGTTGTCAGCAATATAGCCTGTTGATCCACCGGTGGAGTCAGCCTCGGTGGGGTTTGGGCACCCACACTAGTCTGGGCATTCTGTTGCCCTGAGGTACTGTCATCATGTGGGGTATGCGCATCAGAATGAGCAGGACTTGGCTCCCTTTGTGCCTCTTGGCACACTTCTTACCCCTACGTTCATATTCCATCTGTACAAACAAGAACCTTAATTCTCCAATCACGTCTAAACCAAACTCACAAATCAAATCACAACGTGCATTAGCACGAAGTTCAAAACATCGATCACATTATGTACTTATACTTGTAAAATCAAAACTACAATAACAATTTAATTAAATAAGTTCATACCTGGGCAACACGGCTTCATAGATAGGCTTTAACTCACATCCATAGTGGGGTTTACCATGACTCTGATACCAAAACTGTCACACCCCGACCTTTTAACACCCAAACATTTTTTTTTCTAAACATCAAACATCAAGGTGCGACTACATAACAGTTCAAAAGAGATGAGCCTAGCAATTCAAAACAATGGGGGCGAACTTTCATTTATATAACAACTTTATTTCATACAAAATCACATCTATGTGTATGACAAAAATGCCCCAAACTACATGATTGATGTCTAACAAAAACAAGACATCAATACAATCAAACCAAGACGCGCCGGCACTACATAAGAAAACAAAACCCAAAACCTCCCCAGTAGGACGTGAGTGAAGTTATCTGCTCAACCTGCTGCCCTGGGTCCGCCAAAACCTGAAAAAGAAAACAACTGAAGGCTTAGCCTTCACAGTATGACAACAAGCCAAGAAAATACCAAACTCTCTTAGATAGGGCTCAAATCAGAAAACAAATATCAAAACCATCTATCATCATGTCGTGTCAGAGCTCGACACGTAAAGGCCACAGTCACACAATTTCAATCACATGCCTTCATATCATTCACATGCACATCAATCACATACATTCGGTCATATACATTACATTTTCATTAACTTTAGTGTATTAATAGTTCCTGTGGGTGCAACACATGCACGTGCACACCATGGGTGGCCTACAGCCGAGGGACGACCCCAGTGGTGGCCCATAACAGTATGGATTCTTTTCATCCACTGCAGCGGTAGAGCACTCATCCATGGATGTGTGAATTCCAAGGAGAGATACTCAGCCTTCCCTAGAACACCCAGGTTGGGAAGGCAGGAGCCCAACGCTCCAAGCACAACACACAACAGTACCCTGAGGCCTTACACCGCCTGCTCCGAACAGGCGAGACCAGTGGCGAAAGAGAGACGTCTCCCAAACACATAGCCACATCCCACTGGCCTCTCATCTCTTAATCATTCATTATTATCATTAAATTAACACATTCACAAGCTGACTGGCTAGCTCATGAGGTTGGTGCACTTCACGAGTACACCCACACCTCCAATTGCCTCCACACGAGGTCTACACATAACAATAACAGTCATAGCTAGCCGTCATACAATATGGGTACAACTACCCTCCAATCCATTTATTTGAATCATTGCTTGCTGCAATGTTTATGCAACAAAACACAACATTCACATCAATTATCACATCAATCACATATTTGAAAAACTTAGCCAAACCACATAGAGTAGTCTCGATCTGCGATTGGCTCGTAGCTGTCCTATGCAATTATTATTCTATGATGCTTTCTAATGCACAATTGGGGTCGAGAAGACACTCGACTCGATACCCCACCTCATCTGTCTTAAACAGTTATCAATTCTAGCATGTATATGCAAATGTGTCACATTTTCAAAAAAACTACTAATAGTCTTTCAAAACAATTCATATCATATATCAATTCATATACATGCGTACACACATTCATGCATAATACAATTAGTCAATTCACATCACAAATCCTAGAATCCCATGATCTTAGGAACACAGATTCACACATTTGCCCAGGCAGGGATTTGCCTGGAATGTCGCCATAGCTGTGGCGCGCTCACAAACTCTTCAAAATGCCTCGAGTTTCAAATCTGACAGCTCATGGTCGATGGGACGTGCCCAATGTACCTGCAGACATAAACAAAAGATCAGATTTCTACAAGTTAGCTACGCAATCCAAACAAATACAAAATAGAATCATTGAAGCACATGCCATCGCCTCAAGAAGGTGTCGACCTACAGGCCCTCCAATAGGCCACTTCGCAACTTCTTGCCGTTGCCACCCAACGTCAAAACCCAATGCTTCACTCAATCCATCTTTAACACATTTCTCATTAATTTTCCTTTAGTTGAGGCGTCTTCCCAACATGCACACCCCCTTCCTACCTACACATACCACCCACGTCGACCAAGGTGCTCCAAGCGTTACCAAAGACGGTCCTACGCTTCTCCACAACATCACTAACTCTACCATGCTTCCCTATTGCAACGAAAATCAACCTATCATGCTTAAAAGATCATGATAAACACGAATCATCGCTTCTCCCACATAATCCTACACTTTTCCCAAAAAACAAGGTCGCTTGCATGCATTCCAAACCATCAATTCTACCTTCTAGCATGCCCAAACAATAATTATACGTGTTTCAAAGGAAAATATATAATAAAATGAGTTCAATTACGCCTTGCTCACCCCAAATCAAGAGTCTAGGCTGCTGCAATCCTTCCGGCAGCCACCTCACAAGTCCAAAGGGTCCCCAAGCAGCTAAAATCCTTCAATGTCACCACACCAAGGCCTTCTAATAACTGTTATGCAGGGAAGAACATGTCCCCCAAAATGGAATCCAATCAAACAGTGATAAAATCAGTGAAGAAGAGTGCTCGGTTGGCGAAAAAATGGAAAAACAAATAGAAAATGGGGAGAAGAGCTCAAGTAGGGAACGTGAGGACAGGGAAAGGCGTTGACAAAAGAGATGGACAGAAGAGAGAGTGAGGAAAGGATGGTTCGGACAGAAATGGGGAAGAAGGGCAGTGAGGGTGAGAGAAGAGAGAGAGCAGGTGGGGGAGTGAGGAGAGGGATCGTGCGGGGGAAAGGGGAAAGAGAGTGGCGAGAGAGAGGAAGAGAGAACGTGTGGAAGAGAGGGCAAGAGAGCATGAGAGTGGCAGAGAAGGGCAATTCGCAAGAGAGAGAGAGAGTTTACCAAAGCGCCGCCGTCACAGTCGCCGCTGCCACCTCCGTCGCCGTCGCCACTGCTCCACCCACCGCCCTCGATCTTCACTGTGCAGTGGTCGTAGCAGACGAAGAAGGGGAACGACGGAGGAGAAGGAAAGACGAGGGAGGAGAGGCGGTGTCGGGCTCCTTACGCGTGTGGGACTCGGGTCCGGGTCTGGACCCTGACCCGACCCGTTCTGTAAAAAAAACTGAGCGTTACATCCTACCCTCCTTAAAAGAAATTTCATCCTCGAAATTTAGATCATACCTCAAAGTGAGAACAGATGTGGGTATTTCTTCTGTATGTCCTCCTCAGGTTCCCATGTGCTCTCTTTCAATCCATGGTACTGCCATTCCACTTTTACTAAAGGAATTCTCTTAGTGCGAAGCACTTGCTCTCTTTGATCCACAATTCTAACAGGTTTCTCTTCCATTGTCAAATCATCTTGCACTTGAATACCTTGAAAGTCAATCACATGCGTAGGATCCGATACATACTTTCAAAGCATGAAAACATGGAAAACATCATGAACATGACTCAAATTAGGTGGTAGTGCCAATCCATACGCCACCTCTCCGATCTTCTCTAAGATTTCAAAAGGCCCAATGAAACTCGGGCTCAACTTTCCCTTAATACCAAATCGAAAAACGCCGATAGTAGGTGAAATCTTCAAGAACACATGATCACCAACTTCAAAATCCAACTCTGTACGCCGAATGTTGGCATAGCTTTTTTGTCTACTCTGAGCAGTCAACAACTTTTTCCGTATCAATTGCACTTGGTCGGTGTAATGCTGCAATACTAAAGGGTTTTCAATCTTGCCATCACTCAATTCGGTTCAACAAGCTGGCGATCTGCACGACCTTCCATACAAGGCCTCAAAAGGTGCCATCCCAATACTAGAGTGGTAACTGTTATTATATGCAAATTCTGCCAATTTTACATGTTTATCTCATTCTCCTTTCCACTCTAAGATACATGCATGGAACATATCCTCTAAGGTTTGAATGGTCCTCTCAGATTGCCCATCAGTTTGGGGGTGAAATGTTGTGCTCAGCTTAAGCTTGGTACCCAATGCCCTTTGTAATTGCCCCCAAAACCTAGAGGTAAAACGTGGATCTCGATCCAAAATGATAGACTTTGGCAGTCCATGCAATCTCACTATCCCATCAATATATAACTCTGCGAGACTTTCTAAGGACTGACTGATTCTTATTGGTAGAAAATGAGCGGACTTCGTAAGTCGATCAACAATCACCCATATGGCATCATGTTGTCTTTGGGTGTGAGGCAACCCAACTACAAAATCCATTGTAATGTCTTCTCATTTCCAGACTGGGATATCTATTCTTTGCAACAAGCCTCCTGGCCGTTGATGCTCTGCTTTGACCCGCTGGCAAACTAAACACTTTGCTACATATTCTGCAATTTCACGCTTCATTCCAAGCCACCAAAAATTTCTCTTCATATCTTGAAACATTTTTGTACTGCCAGGATGTATAGAAAACTTAGATTTGTGAGCTTCATCAAGCAATTGATGTTTCACCCGTTCATCCTTAGGAACCCACAATCTTTGTCGAAACCGCCACGAACCATCTCCATCTTGATGCCAAAGAGAATCTGTCTTCTTGTTTTCTTTCATGTTCTTAGCAAATTCTGAATCTTCTTTTTGCTTCCTTACAAGCTCTTTCATCAAAGGATGTCGTATCAAGGCCGTCATCGTTGCCTTGTTCTCGCCACAGAGGTGAGGCTGCCAAGCTATCACATCTTGCAACAATGTCCAAGAACGAGTCAACATACTGCACATTGTTGCCTTAGCATGTCTGTTCAATGCATCTGCCACCACATTCGCCTTGCCTGGATGATATGATATGGTGAAATCATAATCCTTCAAGTATTCAATCCATCTTTTTTGCCTCAAGTTGAGATCCTTTTGGGAGAATATATACTTCAAGGACTTGTGATATGTAAACACCTCAAATGTTGCACCATAGAGATAGTGTCTCCACATCTTCAATGCGAACACAATTGCTCCCAACTCCAAATCATGAGTGGGATAGTGTTGCTTATGTGCCTTCAACTGCCTTGATGAATAAGCCACTACACGGCCTTGTTGCATCAATACACAACCATAACCGATCCCCGATGCATCTGTGTACACCACAAAACCAGAATGACCTGATGGAAGCGTCAGAATAGGGGCAGTAGTAAGCTTGTCCTTCAGAGTTTGACAACTCTTCTCACACTCCTCATTCCAAACAAACTTCACTCCTTTTCTCAATAGCTTAGTCATGGGCATAGCTATTTTCAAAAAGTCTTGTATAAACCTGCGATAGTATCCTGCCAATCCCAAAAAGCTTCTAACCTCAGTTACACTGCAAGGCGTCCTCCAGTTCTTTACAGCTGACACCTTAGCCGGATCAACGGATACTCCATCCTTGGAGATTACATGACCCAGAAAGTTTACCTTCTCTAGCTAAAATTCACATTTTGAGTATTTGGCATAAAGCTTATGCTTGCGCAAAAGACCCAATACACTTTTTAAGTGATCTCTATGCTCTGCCACACTCTCTAAGTACACGAAAATATCATCAACAAAAACAATAACAAATCGATCCAAGTACTCTTGGAAAACCCGATTCATGAGGTCCATAAACACTGCGGGAGCATTGGTCAACCCAAAAGGCATGACCCTGAATTCATAATGCCCATATCTAGTTCGAAAAGCAGTCTTAGCAACATCTTTCTCCCGTATCAAGAGTTGATGATACTCTGTCCTCAGATCGATCTTGGAGAATACCTTTGCATTCTTGAGTTGATCAAACAAGTCTTCAATCCTAGGAAGCGGGTACTTATTCTTGATGGTGACTTGATTCAACATGCGGTAATCTATACACAAGCGCATTGTTCCATCCTTCTTCTTAACAAACAATACAAGTGCTCCCCAAGGTGACACACTAGGTCGGATGAAGCCCTTGTCTAAGAGCTCCTGCAGTTGCTTCTTCAATTCCTCTAACTCTGTCGGTGCCATACGATAGGGTGCCTTAGAAATGGGAGTTGTCCCTGGCAACAACTCTATCTTGAATTCCACTTCTCGTGTTGGAGGCAAAATTGACAGTTCCTCAAAAAACACATCGAGGTACTCACTCACAACTGCAACATCCTGTAACCTCACTTGTTTAGTCTCATTGGTCAACATGTTGACCAAGAAGACAACACTTTCATTTTCTATCAAACGCTTAGCCTTCAATGCCGACACCATTATCTTATCAGTTCGACTGGCTTTACAAGCATGGAATTGCACAGGTTGCATCTCATTAGTCAACAACTGTATCTGCTTCTTCCTGCAATCTATATTGGCATAATGCGCATATAACCAATCCATGCCCAAAATCACATCAAACTCACTAAGACCTAGAATCACCAACTGCGCAGGTAAGTGATGTCGTTGGATCCACATCCACATCAGGTAGATACTCACAACACGACTCTTGAGCATGCATAGGACTAACAACTTTTAAAACATACGCCATCTTCCTAGCCGACACTTCTAGTGAAGTAGCAAATCGACTAGAAATAAACGAACGGGTCGCCCCTCTAGCAATGTGAGAATCAATAAGGTACCTTTAACAAGGTCGTGTGCCTAAAGCTCCTCCACAGTAGTCGCATAAACACATCCAATCGTCTGTCGCGCACCAGAATGACCGGCCTCAGGCTTCTTCAACTCTCTTTCTTTCCTTAAGGGGAAATCTTTGATGAAGTGTCACATTCCCCAACAGTGTAAACAAGCCCCGGTCACCCGATAACATGGCTTCCCGGGGTGCACACGAGAACAAGTGGGGCACCTCAGTGAAGTCGGAGTTGCCACTGACCCCTGTGTGGCCTCACTGCGGGCTGGCTAGTTCCGTTTGAATGTTCGATCATCACGCCTCTCATAAGGCTTTGCCCTGCCTGCAAAGTGGTGGTGCTTGATTGTCATACGCCCACAATGAGAGTGCTGGGTAGTTTTCTTATGATGGACCTTCCGAGTCCTAGTCCAATCTTCTTCCATGTGTCTTGCCATAGTGACTACCCCGTCCAAGTCGCGAGGTCTGCTAAACATAACTCTGCCTCAAAGTCCATCGCACAACCCATATATAAACTTGTTTGCTCTTGCCTCATCTATAGTGTAGAGGTGCGAGCAATACACCCCCAAGTGTCGATGCTTAGTAACATATTCTTCCAAGCTCAATTGATTTTGCTGCAATTCAAGAAACTCTTGCATCTTCTTGTTTCTGGCATGTGCTGGGAAGTACGTGTTGAAGAACGAATCTCTGAACTGCTTCCAAGAGATCGTCTGATGGTCTGCAAACTGGATCTCTCGAGTCGATTGCCACCATCTTTTGGCATTACCTTTAAGCATATACGAGCCATAGTTTACTTTGTCACCTCCCAGCACCTTCAGAACCTCAAAGATACGTTCAACCTCTTCCATCCATTCTTCTGCCTTGTCTGGACTGCCATCTCCAGTAAAGACAGTCGGCTGCATCGACATAAAATGCTTGATTGACACTGTTGTTGTTTTCTCCTTAGGTGGTGCGGTGGTGTCTCCAGTAGAAGATGTTTGGCTTCTCTGGTTACCGACCATCGACTGCACTAGCGATGATAGTGTCTGCAACATCGTCAGCAATATAGCCTGTTGATCCACCGGTGGAGTCTGCCTCGGTGGGGAGGCACCCACACTAGTCTGGGCATTCTGTTGCCTTGAGGTACTGTCTTCATGTGGGGTATGCGCATCAGAATGAGCCGGACTTGGCTCCCTTTGTGCCTCTGTAGACGGCTCAGCACGCTTCTTACCCCTACCTTGATATTCCATCTGTACAAACAAGAACCTTTATTCTCCAATCATGTCTGAACCAAACTCACAAATCAAATCACAATGTGCATTAGCACGAAGTTCAAAACATTGATCACATTATGTACTTATACTTCTAAAATCAAAACTACAATAACAATTTAATCAAATAAGTTCGTACCTGGGCAACACGGCTTCACAGATAAGCTTTAACTCACATCTATAGTGGGGTTTGCCATGGCTCTGATACCAAAACTGTCACACCCCGACCTTTTAACACCCAAACATTTTTTTTTCTAAACATCAAACATCGATGTGCGACTACACAACAGTTCAAAAGAAATGAGCCAAACAATTCAAAACAATGGGGGCGAAGTTTCATTTATATAACAACTTTATTTCATACAAAATCACATCTATGTGTATGACAAAAATGCCCCAAACTACATGATTGATGTCTAACAAAAACAAGACATCAATACAATCAAACCAAGACGCGTCGACACTACATAAGAAAACAAAACCCAAAACCTCCCCAGTAGGACGTGAGTGAAGTCATCTGCTCAACTTGCTGCCCTGGGTCCGCCAAAACCTGAAAAAGGAAATAACTGAAGGCTTAGCCTTCGCAGTATGGCAACAAGCCAGGAAAATACCAAACCCACTTAGATAGGGCTCAAATTAGAAAACAAATATCAAAACCATCTATGATTATGTCGTGTCAAAGATCGACATGTAAAGGCCACTCAATGACCACATGCACATGTCTTCATAGCATTCACATGCACATCAATCACATAAATTCGGTCATATACATTACATTTTCATTAACTTTAGTGTATTAATAGTTCCTGTGGGTGCAGCACAGGCACGTGCACACCATGGGCGGCCTACAGCCGAGAGACAACCCTCGTGGTGGCTCATCCACTGCAGCGGTAGAGCACTCATCCATGGATGTGTGAATTCCAAGGAGAGATACTCAGCCTTCCCTAGGACACCCAGTTTGGGAAGGCGGGAGCCCAACGCTCCAAGCACAACACACAACAGTACCCTGGGGCCTTGCATCGCCTGTGCTCCGAACAGGCGAGACCAGTGGCAAAAGAGGGACGTCTCCCAAACACATAGCCACATCCCACTGGTCTCTCATCTCTTAATCATTCATTATTATCATTAGATTAACACATTCACAAGCTGACTGGCTAGCTCATGTGGTTGGTGCACTTCACGAGTGCACCCACACCTCCAATTGCCTCCACACAAGGTCTACACATAACAATAACAGTCATAGCTATCCGTCATACAATACGGGTACAACTACCCTCAAATCCATTTATTTGCATCATTGTTTGCTGCAATGTTCATGCAACAAAACACAACATTCACATCAATCACATCTTTGAAAAACTTAGCCAAACCACATAGAGTAGTCTCGATCTGCGATTGGCTCGTAGCTGTCCTATGCAGTTATTATTCTATGATGCTTTCTAATGCACTATTGGGGTCGATGAGACACTCGACTCGATACCCCACCTCATCTATCCTAAACAGTTATCAATTCTAGCATGCATATGCAAATGCGTAACATTTTCAAAAAAAAACTACTAATAGCCTTTCAAAACAATTCATATCATATATCAATTCATATACATGCGTACACACATTCATGCATAATACAATCAGTCAATTCACATCACAAATCCTAGAATCTCATGATCCTAGGAACACACATTCACAAATTTGCCCAGGCAGGAATTTGCCTGGAATGTTGCCATACCTGTGGCGTGCTTACAAACTCTTCAAAATGCCTCGAGTTTCAAATCTGACAGCTCAAGGTCGACGGGACGTGCCCGGTGTACCTGCAGACATAAAGAAAAGATCAGATTTCTACAAGTTAGCTGCCACCTCCGCCGCCGTCGCCACTGCTCCACCCACCGCCCTTGATCTTCACTGTGTTGCGGTCGTAGCAGATGAAGAGGGGGAACGACAGAGGAGAAGGAAAGACGAGGGAGGAGAGGCGGTGTCGGGCTCCTTACGCATGTGGGGCTCGGGTCCGAGTCTGGACCCTGACCCGACTGGTTCTGCAAAAAAAACCTAGTGTTACAAATAACATGCAAAACATAATACATATACTAAAATTTAAATACAAAATTGTCTTACATTGAATCCAAAACCAAATGAATCAATGAAATAGGCCCAAAAGAGTCCAAAATTTTATAAACCGGTACCATAATCGTGCTTAAGTGGGTCAAGAACCACTGAATCGGCCTTAAAATGGCCCGTATTGTTCTTAAACGGCAACTAAGACACCCACATGGCCCTAAATAGGGCTGAACCAGTTTAAAAATTGGACGAACCAATAAAAAATATATCGAATTGGTTCCAAAACCCACTGAACCGATTGAAAAAGGCTAAAATCAGTTCCAAAAATTGAATGAACCGGTCTGAAAAGTCCTTAATCAGTCTGAAAATCAATTGAACTGGCCTGAAAAGGGTTCAAATCGATAAGAACTGTTTTAAATTTGGACTGAATCGGCTCCAAAAGTACGAACCGGTTTTGAATCGAGTTGAATCGGTCTTAAACCGAATGAACCGGTTTGGTTCTCTTTAGAATCAGTTTGATAAAATTACCCATATTTTCAAAATTTAAGCTGTATGGATATGGGTCAGGTCCGACATGACCCGACCCGGATACGAAAGAACCGTATTTTCAAAATTTAAACCGTATGGATACGGGTCAGGTCCAAAATGACCCGACCCGGATCCGAAATTTTTACCGCAAGTAGGCGGCAAAATTTTTCTTTTAAAATTCTTATGGATCTGGGTCGGGTCTGTCATGAACTGACCCGGGTCCGACCGCCTACCGCGCGAGTGGTTTCAAGCAGCAGCTCCATCGCTCGCCTGTCGAACAGTGGAACTCCACCGGCAGGCCACCCAACAACGTGGGTGGCTGCCGATGGGTCGCCCGAGGACGGCCGGAAGCCGGCCGTCCCCTTCCCTCTTCCTCTTTTGCGGCTACAACGGAAGCCCGACTGCTTCCATCATCTGATGTCTCATGGAAAGGGCCGACAGTGCTGCTCTCCCCTAAGCCGTCGCCAACCTCCTCTGATCGTGTATCCCTCTCCGATCCCACCAGTTCGTGACTCTGCCACGACCGTGACCAGAGGAGGAGGCATCACTTCTCCTTAGAGGGGCAAGGGAGAAGTCGACACTGCCCATCGCCCCTTCCTCGCCTTCCTCTCTAGCCTTCCAAGGAGTGCAGAGAGTGGGAAAGGGACTACGATTGATCCTTGTGGCTGTCGTTCAACAGAGAGAAAGAGGGCCCAAAAGCCTTTCTTCTGTCGAACGGCAGCCACCGCCAATCCGACTAGAGAGCAAATGCACAAATTCATCCAAAAAATTATGCGGATGCACCAACAATTAACCCAAAAATCCAATGATTTAACAATAAACATAGGCTCTGATACCAATTGATGGGGAGAACCATATGAACAAATGGACGATCGGATTACAGTAGGATCTTCCAGGGTCTGTGCGTGAGCACGTGCAGTTTATCTCAGATGAGGAAGAGATAACCCTAGAAAGCGATGTTTCAACTCTCTCTTCTATGTGTACAACCCCAGAGACCACTACCCTTTTATATTATGAGCAATTACAGATTCAACTCATCAAAGAATCCATAATTGCATACAGGTATCTATACATTATGGAATACCTCATACCATATTAAATAACGTAATATCCCAAAACGCAATCACTTAACCGGATATTTACATTAAGATAGTCATAGTGTCTGAAATTCCTTATTGACATATGCCGGCCCATCAAATGATCCTTACATTACCTACAAATTCTGTAACACTGAGGCTTGTGCAAGAGGAGATAAGGCAGAAATACAGATTCTTAATGGCTGGTTGGAATCTTTAGAGAATCAAGGGACCTTTAGGTATAATCTCCAACAATAAGATGGAGATGCAGACTAAAAGGAATGCTTGAAGGGAGGAGACAGATAGACCAGAGATAGATGCATTTCAAAAACCTCTGCCACTGCCCACTGGGTCAAGTTTCTCTATGACATGCCCACGCTTGAAATGAGGGAATGTCTTTATAGATATAGGGAAGGAGATGGACGCGATGATGGGGGATAAAGAGTTCCTCTAGTGTCGAGCTATGTTGCTATGCTTTGAGAAAGATTATCCTTTTGATATGAGACTCTTGGTCTAATTTTGGGGCAGTTGGGTTATGCTTTCCAGCTGTGTTTTTTGTCTTCTTTTTGTAAACTAGATGATCCTCAGCATTGTACATCTTTTCTCTCTATATCTTGTTCTTTGAAATAAAATGGCAGGGAGCCTTTCTCCCAGCAGCCATTTATTGGCAACTAAAAGTGAGTCGCCAAGCTTGCTATTAACTGAGTGAACAATAAAAGAGTAGCACATGAACTTCCGATTCCAAATTATCCAACCATCACAAATGCATATATTTTCCTAACTTAGAATAAGAATTGCCAAGAGTTAGAGTCGAAGGGCTTCAACATATAGAAGGGAGATTAGGATTAGGCCATGAAATTGCTAGTTCTAATGCAAGTATATATTGAATGTGAATAGAATGCCCAAGGATAAAAGCCATTTGCGACAAAGAAACCAAATTGCACAGGAAAGGGTGAATCTGATTGGTCAACACCTTCATGATAATGTGTTTAGGCGTAGCACGATCTTTGCATGCTCCAGTGTTGCTGACGTTCGAACAAAGACATCCCCCAAGCAATGGGAGCCAAGATTTTTCATCCGTGGGGCACTTGTGTAGGTAATACAACTTTGGTGTGGGCACTGTATATAAATTTAGAGTAATAACAATATAATGTTAACATATTATAATGAATTTTTTAATGGGCTGGCATGGGCAGTGGCCCACCCCAGCCAAAAAGTAGCTCCGCTACTGCCCCCAAGTAGTGACACCATTACCTTTTATATTGTCTTCGTCAGAACCTCTTGAGGGTAGGTGGCCCTCCTCCGTTGCCTTGGACATGTTTGGTGTCCAGCTCTCACTTGCAGCCCCTAGCATCAACCATAGCCTGGCGAACCCCAACCAAACCAAGCTACCACAGTCTAGCTTGTTGGCCACTATGGTCACAACTCACAACTAACCAGGCATGTGAAATGATGTGATAGTTGAGGCCTTGCCCATGCATCCTTCTTCTTTCACTAACCTTCCTCTAGCCGAGATCAATACCACATGCCAATTCTCATCAAGATGCTGTTCAATATGCTCATGACATTGGTGTGCCTTCATCCATCAGCCATGGTAAAAAATGTGTATCCTTTGGACCCAGACTACACCACGCTTGGGACCCGGGTGGAAATTAGACCCATTTGTTGGGCCTTCAAGTCAAGAGCCATTTTAAGGAGGGACAGATTGATGTGTAAACTCCACCTTAGCTCGCCTCTATTTTAGTAGTACCCCTTGGTATAGTCAGTACCGGCCACACCTAGCAGGTGCAGTAGCCATATGGCCACAAATGCAAAGAAAACACATATAAAGTAAGTAGCATGCTCATTGAAACGAAAAGGGAAAATCCAGAGAACAGTTTCGAGTTCACATAAAAAGGGAAATCACTGACCAATTAAACAGTAGCTCGCACGACCTCCTTCTTTCCAGCAAATGGAGAACTGAATTTGGACAAAACATAAAAAACACAAGGGAATACTCCTCTAGCACTAGAGATGAACTTTCAGAGTAATTGTCCGAATACAGCAAAAGAGATTAAGAACTGATTAAGTAGAGATTAACATAATTCATAATAATTGGCACATAAATCATAATATATAGTAAGTAGGGATTAACTTCAATCATAATACAAAATGAAGCAATGAACTATTTAGAGCGAAGAATAGAAAGAGAGCAACATCAAAAGGAAGCCTCCGACAAGCTAGATAGAAGCGTTATCGGTGTGTGACCCAGATGTAGGAACTGTTGGGATTTCTCCATCTGGATAGTCCTGCGCCGATACGGGTCCATATTCGTTTCGGACCCTTAAGTATAAATACACGTGTCTTGTGATGGTGTGAGACACATCAAGTTAATCTGATCTGGGTAATCGGTCCCCTTAGCCATACGTGAATTGCCTGTCCCCATCACTGGGCTGTTATGGCTGAGGAGAGAAACCCATTGCCGCCACCACTGCCGCCAATGCGGCTGGGGAACGACTCTATGGGGACTGTAGCCGTTCTTCCCACAGCCGCCGACATTCAGTCGGCGGTCGCCTCTACAGGTTCTTTTTTCGCCCTATGAAATGCATGAATCATGAATGTCTCTTTCGATTTCTGCAATTTCGTTTGTGCGCTATCTAGATTCCTAGCAAAGCTCCAACAATGGGTTATGGGCCCACATCACGATTCCTCTGCGCGTTTCATCGCGTGGGTGATGGAAGCCGTCGCCGCAGGGACACGAACAGGGACAGGGGCGTTTGTCGTCGGAAAGCGACGGACGGCCTCCAGCCCATCCTGGTTCGACCCCCTCCCCGACGGCTCCCTTGCGTCTGTGGCAGCCACGAAAGAGGGAAAAGGGAAGGCAACAGGTGACTGCACGAAGGGAGCCCACCGGTCCGTTGAAGGACGACTGAAGGAAGGGAGGCCACCGGCGGGTTCGCCGTCGTCGGACGGCCCCGACGGCACCCGCCGGCGTCCACCCAAAGTCGCACGTCGCCCTCCCCGCTGCCGTTTTTTTTTTTTTCAAATCATGCCCTAATCTGTAAAATAGGGCACAGGGAGGGCGACGACGGGTCATAAGTATGCCGACGACTTAGCCGTCGTCGGACGGCGTCGTGAGAGTCACTGGCGCCCACCCAAGGCTTCCTTTCAACCCGTCGGAGAAGAACCCACCGTTCCCTGCGTTCGGTGTTTTGCAGAGGAGCGGCGGTTTCTCCCTGCCTGAAACGCTCGCTCAGTTGAGCGAGAGAGACGGTCGGGCGGAAGGTGGGGACGCGGTCGGACCCGGGTCGGGTCAGTATTGACCCGACCCGGATCCATAGTACTTAAAAAAAAAAACAATTTCGTTACCGCCCGCCCGCTCTACTTTTATTTTTTGGATTGGGTCGGGTCCGACCAGTTTCTTAAAACAGATCCGATTCGGGTCATTTACAGACCGTTTCAGTTGTTTTAAAATCAGTTCTTTCGCTCTCGGGACCGGTTCATCCGTTTTCAGACCGGTTCTGGACTGGTTCTCTGATTATAAGACCGGTTCATTCGGTTTTAGAACTGATTCGGGCTTTTTCGAATCGATTCAGAGTTGTTTGAGACTGATTCTTTCCTTTTTCGGACCGGTTCATTCAGTTTTAGAACCGATTCGGTTTTTTTTCGAACCGATTCAGAGTTGTTTGAGACTGGTTCTTTCCTTTTTCGGACCGGTTCATCTAGTTTTGAGACTGGTCCTTTCCTTTTTCGGACCGGTTCATCTAGTTTTCCAACGGTTCAGTCCATTTAGGACTGATACGGGACCGGTTCTAAGCTAAAGGATGCTGGTTTATGTGGTTTTATGCCCATTTAAAGTGATTAATGGATTGGTTCGATCATTTTAGATCGATACGTGACCGATTCATTATGTTTTATGGAGCTTTAATGAATAACTTAGATAGCATTAAGTTGATTATGTAGAAATGATTCATGTGATTCGTGTGTTTCATTTTATATGTGATTTTATAACATACTTTTGTATCATGTTTTTGTTTAGGATTATGCTAAGGTTAATTTTTATTGCATGATCATAAAGTTGTATGATAACGCTAATGTAAAGAGCCTATGATTAGTTAAATCATGTTATACATCACCAAAGTGACTACGCATGATTTAAAGGCACATTAGTGTTTCATGTTGTACTTATTCTCATTTGAAGTAGCATAATTACCCAAAGGTAGTGTGTTATGTTTAGGAGAATAAGTAGAGTAAAATAGGAAAATAGATTCTTATACAGTTAGGTCATTTTACACCCAAAGGTGTTATGCTTAACTATAGTTTGGATTTACATTTCTTAGTTTTACTAGATAAAGTTAAGACGGAATACATTTGCGTATTAGGTATATTACCAAAGTAGTATCCTAATGACCCCTGGTATTTGTCTTAGAAATAGTAAACATCAAGAGCCTTTTTTAATTAGTTTACTGTTCCATATGGTTTGTCTCATATAATGCATGTCAACCTATAGATATCTTTTGTCATTTGCAGTGTCTGGTCATATTTATTTTAATGGCTCAAATTCTATCCCTTTACTTGATGATTCAAATTATGTTGAATGGAAAGAAAATGTTGTGTTTACATTGGGGTATATGGATCTGGATATGGTTTTGAGGCGACCTGAGCCACCACCTCTTACACCAGAAAGTACACATAATGAAATAGTGTATTTTGACAAGTGGGAGTGTTCTAACCGACTAAGCTTGTTGCTTTTGCAATCAAGGGTCGCTAAGAACATATGTGGTGCTATCCCACCTTGTAGATCGGTGAGAGAGTTCTTGGATGCGATTGAGGCTCAGTTTGTCAGTTCTCATAAAGCCAGAGTCAACACCCTAATGTCGAAATTAATATCTATGAAATATCAAGGAGGGGGTAACATTCGCCAGCATATGTTAGAAATGAGGAACATTGCTTCTCAATTGAATGACATGAAGTTGACTATTTCTAAATCATTCTTGGTATTCTTTACTTTGATCTCCTTACCAGCTGAATATACTCATTTTAAGATCAGTTTGAACACACATAATACTGAAAGAACATTCAATGAATTGATGTCTAAGTGTGCTGAAGAGGATGAAAGAATGAAGGGTGAGAAGTTGCAAAGTGCACATATGGTTTCTCACTTTGGGATTGGTAAAGTTGGCATAAAGAAAAGTTCAATGAAAAGAAGTGCCAAGAAAAAGTCAACAACTCAAGCTAATTCTCAAACTACGCAGACTATCTTAGCTCCTATAAAGTGTTTCTTTTGCAAAAAAAAGGGGCATAAGAAGTCAGCCTGCATCAAGTACAAGAATTAGTTAGAGAAGAAAGGTAATATGTCATTTGTTTCACTTGAAAGTAATATGTTACATGTTCCTATTAATAGCTGGTGGATTGACTCTGGTACTAATAAAAGATGATTCGTACATGCTATAGCACCACCATTTGGGTCATATCTCTGAAAAGAGGATAAGGAAACTCATAAGTGAAGGGATCTTACGATCTCTTGATTTTATAGATAACGGCATATATGTAGATTGCATAAAGGCAAAGCAAACTAACATATATAAAGAAGGTGTCGAGCAATGTGCTGAAAGATTAGGAATTGTTCACACAGATGTTTGTGGACATTTCCCTCCTTGTTACACAGACGAAAAGTATTTTGTCACCTTTATAGATGACTATTCTCGGTATTTGTATCTCTACTTAATCTTTGAAAAATCCGATGTGTGTCAATTTTTCAAGGACTATAAGAAAGAAGTAGAGAAACAAACCGGTGAGATAATCAAGATAGTCAGATCAGATAGAGGTGGTGAATATTATGGTAGGTTTACTGAGATGGGACAAAGGGAGGGACTATTAGCGCGATTTCTAAAGGAAGAAGGCATTGTGCCTCAATACACCATGCCAGGCAGTGCCTACCAAAATGGTGTGGCTGAAAGGAAAAATCGTACGCTTAAAGAAATGGTTCGAGCTATGTTGAATTATTCAACTCTCCCTCTAACCTTGTGGGGTGAAGCTCTCAGAACAGCAATGCATATCCAAAATAGGGTTCCTACTAAAGTTGTTCCCACAACTCCTTATGAATTGTGGACAGGTAGGAAACCTTCTCTTTCTTATATGCACATATGGGGATGTCCTGCTGAAGCTAAATTGTATAACCCCTACATAAAAGCCTTTGATCCTAGAACAACGAGTGGTTTCTTTATTGGTTATCCAGAAAGATCGAAAGACTATAGGGTTTATTGTCCATCTCATACACCACATATAGTGGAAACAGATAAGGCTAAGTTCCTGTAAGATGGCTCATTTGGGTTAGATGCATTACAAAACCTCACTTTTGAAGAAATACAGGATACTGAATGTAGACCTGAAAAAGAGAATATTGATGGGTATGATTATGTTGTCTCTCGTGATGACATGAATGCAAATCATACAGGTAATGCATCAGATCTAGATGAATTAAATGTAGATCATACTGATGAACACGAACATGATGTAGACATACAAATTGAAAATGATCAATTACCTATTCGTAGATCTACAAGGGCCAGGAGATCTGCCATATCATCAGATTATGTGGTAAACCTACAAGAGCCTAGTGATTTCATAGACGTTGATGATGATCCTTTCACATTCATTGAAGCCGTTGAAAGCAAACAATATAGACACTAGATTAATGCCATGAAAGAAGAGCTTGACTCTATGGCTAAAAACCAGACATGGAGCCTTGTGTCGTTGCCTGAAGGAGTAAAACCCGTAGGGTGTAAATGGGTCTATAAGACCAAGAGGGACTCTAAAGGCAACATAGAGAGATACAAGGCAAGATTGGTTGCTAAAAGATTCACACAAATGGAGGGCATTGACTATAATGAGACATATTCACCTGTCTCTGCTAAAGAGTCAATGAGGATTGTCCTTGCACTTGTAGCTCATTTGGACTTAGAGCTACATCAGATGGATGTGAAAACGGCTTTCTTGAATGGTGATTTGGATGAAGAGGTATATATAGATCAACGTAAAGGGTTTTCTGAGAGTGGCAAAGATCATTTGGTTTGCAAGCTTAATAAAGCGATTTATGGACTTAAACAGGTCTCACGTCAATGGTACATTAAGTTTTTCGAAGTCATTACGACTTTTGGGTTTACAGAAAACATCATTGATCGATGTGTGTATCTTAAGACATATGGGAGTAAGTTCATAATTTTGACTTTATATGTGTATGACATTTTATTTGCTTCAAATGATCTTCAATTGCTAACAGATACCAAACATTTTCTCGCATCTCATTTTGAGATGAAGGACATGGGTGAGGCTTCATTTTGTTCTCGGCATTGAGATTCGTCGAGACAGATCTAAATATGTTTTAAGTCTCTCCCAATCAGCATACATCAATAAAGTTCTTAAGAGATATGGGATGGAGAATTGTTCTCCTATTTCGGCACCTATAGCTAAAGGGGATAAATTGAGCCTAAATGATTGTCCTAAGGACGAATTTGAAAAGACACAAATGATCAACATTCCATATGCATCAGCGGTTGGCAGCTTGCAGTATGCGCAGATTTGCACTAGGCCTGACATTTCTTTTGTTGTAGGCATGCTTGGTAGATTTCAGTCTAATCCAGGCATGACACATTGGAAGGCTGTAAAGAGAGTCATGCGGTACTTGCAAGAGACAAAATATTACATGTTGACATATCGCAAGGTGGACCATTTAGAAGTGATTGGCTATTCTGATGCCGATCTTGGAGGATATACCGATAGTAGAAAGTCTACTACTGGTTTTGTTTTCCTTTTATCAGGAGGTGTCATCTCATGGGGGAGCAAAAAGCAGACTGTGACTGCTGCTCATACCATGGAAGTAGAATTCATTGCATTATATGAGACTACCTCGCAGGCAATTTGGATAAAGAATTTCATTTCACAGCTCAAGATAGTGGAATCTATTGAGAGACCACTTAAGGTTAACTGAGATAATGAAGCTGCAGTGTCTTTTTCCAACAACAACAAAAATACTACTTCTTGTAAGCATATGGAACTTAAGTATTTTGTTGTTAAGGAAAGGACAGAGAATCAACTAGTGTGTATTCAATACATTGGAACTACATATATGGTTGCAGATCCTCTTACTAAAGCGCTAGTATCTGGTATGTTCTTTGAACATGTTAAGAGGATGGGTTTGTGTAGTTCAATGTAAACACACTATCATGCAAACATTTATGAATGTGATCACATACGGTTTGTTGATTCTCATTAAGTTTGTTGTCTATTTTGTATTCTCATTTGTTTGTTGAGAAATTTTGTAAGACAATAAAGGTGAGACCTTGGAATGGATTTTAAGGCTAGTCCATTCATTTTGTTTACCCTTGATATCGACTCGGACTAGTGGGAGATTGTTGAGATTTTCCCATCTGGATAGTCCTGCGTCGATACGGGTCCATATCTGTTTCGGACCCTTAAGTATAAATACACGTGTCTTGTGATGGTCTGAGACACATCAAGTTAATCCGGTCTGGGTAATCGGTCCCCTTAGCCATACGTGAATTGTCTGACCCCATCAGTGGGCTGTTATGACTGAGGAGAGAAACTCATTGCCGCCACCACCGCCGCCAATGCCGCTGGGGAACGACTCTATGGGGACTGTAGCCGTTCTTCCCACAGCCGCCGACATTCAGTCGGCGGTCGCCTCTACAGGCTCTTTTTCCGCCCTATGAAACGCATGAATCATGAATGTCTCTTTCGATTTCTGCATTTTCGTTTGTGTGCTATCTAGATTCCTAGCAAAGCTCCAACAGGGACCACTGAACCAACGGAAGACCTGGACAATGTGCCACCCTTTTCGGCAGAGGGCACTCTGAGAGAGTGAGTAAGAGAGAGGCGAAGTAACTATTCGATAGCCGAGACAGACGAGGGAGA
This sequence comes from Nymphaea thermarum, assembly GCA_011799765.1. Taxonomy (NCBI): domain Eukaryota; kingdom Viridiplantae; phylum Streptophyta; class Magnoliopsida; order Nymphaeales; family Nymphaeaceae; genus Nymphaea; species Nymphaea thermarum. Next base: position 162,189 of record JAANDH010000417.1, read on the forward strand.
GAGAGAGAGAGAGAGAGAGAGTCTAAGGACTCAGAAAGGAGATCAAGATAATAAGATATGTTACATACCTGATACAGTGATATGTGCGATGGCCAGTGGGCATATGCTGTTGTGCTAGTAGCAACCTGTGGGGTGGTGATTCAGGGAACATGCTCGATAGAAGAGAGAGAAACAAAAGTTTGACTCGAAGTGAATCAAAATTGAAAAGGGGGAAAATTTATTTATAACTTCAAAGTTAAAACGAGTGATTTCCTCAACCAGTTTTAGCTATAATATTATTATATAGAGTATCGGATTAAGAGTCGAATCAAGTACTCGTTATCGTTTTTAGTATGTTTGTAAGTTCGAACTCAACTCATTTATAAACGAGTGGAGCTTGAGCTGGGGTTTTTCGAGTTCGAGTCAAGAAGCTTGAGTTGGTTGGACTTGTTGTGTAACCCTATCAACTTCCCTTTTCTTTGGTCACTCTTAGCAACCCTCCATTATTCTTGATTCAAGTGCTCTACTTCCTCTTCCTTTTATAATCTAGTTCTATAATATATAAATACACTTTTATGCCTAAACATTACATACATGTATGTGTGAGATAACAAATAAATATGAGATATTATTTATAAGATAACAAAATTTTTTATGAGATAATGAAATGACTGATGAATGGTTATATAATATGATGTTTATGAGATAACAAAAAATTTATGAGATAATAAACGAATGTATGAAACAACACTAAATACAAGTATAATATAATTTTTATAAAATAATAAAATATTTATAAGACAATGAGATAACATATGAATATATAAAATAACGGTAAACATAAGTATAAGATAATATTTATAAGATAATAAAATATTTATAAGATAATGAGATAACACTATAAGCTAAACAAACAAACAAAAACACATTTTTATTACTTAAAGATGTATATCGGTCATAACGATAGGAATGAGGTGATGAATTTTATTATCGAATTCAAAATTTTACTTTTATCAAATTTTCAAACCTTGTCTTTGCAGTTTTTTTTTTGTCTACATAAAAGGTTTTTTTTATTAATCATTGGAATGTTTTGTTCTTATTAAAAATCATGCATAAAGTTTCATCCACCCTCATTCTTTTCTTCGTTCTCATTCTCTTAAGCTTGGGCATCGGGTCAGGCCACTGCGGGGTATTCGGCCTGACTCGGACTCAAGTTCGGGCCCGAAAAAACATGACTTAGGCTAGCCCTATAAGTTTTTTAGTTTTTTATTAATATATATATATATTTATAATATTTATTACTATTAATTATTTATATATATATTATTTTATATTAAAAATATTTTTTAATATAATCGGGCCAGACCCGAGCTGGGCTCGAGCTCGGCTCAGGTTTTTTCGAGTCAGACCGCTGCCTAGGCCCGGGTTTGAGATGTCGACCGGCCCAGGCGGTTATCGGACTGGGCTGGGTCGGCCGGCGGATGCCCAGGCTTAAATTTCTCCTGCCATTTTCTGTTTCTAGTTTTACTGCTGTTGATCTAGGCCTTCTCAGTTCTCAGCGGCCGCCTGGCTCCCGGAACAGCGACGGCCACCCGCAGCGCTGGTGACAAGTGAAACCTCTCTTGTTTTCTTCTCTCTCTTTGCGTGGTTTGAGAGCCACAACGCAGCTGCCCCAAATGCCTAATCCACCGCTATCTGCCGGCCGTCATCCGCAGCGAGTATCGTAAGCCGGACCTCACTGATCGACTAGGTCTCTGCCTCTGTCTCTCCCGTTTCTGTGTGTGTTAGTGTGTCTGAGCGACAGAGGTGTCTTCCCAACCAGCGGGCAAGGGTTTTTTTGCAACGAAGTCCGAAGTGTAGGTTCTCTATCTATGAAGTAGAATTCGACGTCTGATTTTTCATTTACAAAATCACTGATTGAAATTTGAGAACGCGCCTTCCGCCACCTCGGCCCGCCTGACCGCGTCCTGTACGGCTGTACCTGTCCACTAAACAAAGGAAATAGTGGTGGTGTTTGGCACTGAACAGCAACCACTTCCTCTGTAAACGCCCAATGAAACCAGCAGTGCCTGTGCCCAAACCACCGTCATCCCTTCGGTGCCCTTTCTGTTTCCTGTTGATACAATAATGAGGGAACAAAAGATAGATGAATAGAAAGAGAATCGACTGAGAACCACTCTTAGATACATGATTCCGCCTTTTCTTCGTTTTCGATGCTAGCTGGCTTGTTGAAGATCTGGTGCCTCCAACTCTTATCCGTTATTGAATGGTAGGAGATTGACCGAGGGAACACAGACTAAAATAGTGATGGTTCCAAGATCATATTCTCTCCCTCTGTCTCTCTTTTTCTGTTGGTCGATAATTCGTCAATTGATTCATCTTGGTGGAAAAATTTCCTTCGTTTGCTTACTTGTTTTTTATTTAGCTGTACCTATTTATTCTTTTGTGCATTTTCACTTAAAATTATATTAGAGGATTGATCCTTGTACTCCTAAACCTACGATTGGATTTGTAAAAGGTGACCATGAAATGGCTGATGTGCCAGACGCCCTTCTAGATGGGAGAAAGAGTCGGCGGCACTATCAGCACTCCCAAGATGCTTTGCTACCTTTCGTTGTTTATGCTATATGTGCTGTGCCTATCTTGTTTATGACATCAAGTGATGGTTCCATGCTATGTCACATAGGTACGGGTACGGGTACCCGTATTGGTATGGGTACGGACCATTTTCAAAAAACATTTTCAAAAAACGTGGGTATGGGGTATGGCCGTACACACGGACATATATATATATATATATATATATATATATATATATATATATATATATATATATATATATATATATCAAAAAATTTTAAACAATAACAAAATGCTAAGGGTGTTCCTTTAAATACGTTTTTCTTGAATTTTTCTGATTTTTACTAGTTTTTTCTGATTTTTTCTGATTTTTTTTAGATTTTACCCAACCCCGTACCCGTACCCGTACCGGTAGGGTACGGGGCCCTCCTAGCTGTACCCATGTTACTTAGGTTCCATGTCTTCCTGTTGCAGCTGTGGCTGCAAAATTATCAGATCACTTACTGTTATTATGTGATAAAACTTTCTTACGGATTATAGTACAGGGATGACAACTCATTCTAAGGCAAACCAGAACGTGGAGTGTGAGGAGGAGTATGTCTTGATTGACCTAGATGATGTTTGTGGGCAAGTTGATATTTCATCTAATTCATCTTATACACTCTCGGTTAGTTGTTCCTAAATATCTGCTATTGCTACCTGTGTACTACAGTTGCTTTAAGAGTGTTTCCTGCGAACTTGCTCAATAATGATGCTCACCCATACATATAGGTGTTTTCATTTTGCAGACAAAAGCACTTAGAAGTGGCACACTGGGACTAGTTGGTTCACTAAAAAGCCAAAATGGTCATGTCTAAAATTTAAATTGTTTAATAATCATATTTCTCAATAAAGATTACATACATCTATGTGATTAGAACATGCATACAAAGCATATGTATCTTTTCCAATCCATGAATTGATCTAACAATTGAATTTGTTGTCGACTAATCTAAAAAAGAGAAGCAATGTATACACCAGCAGAGTTATACACATTTACAATAGATATAAAGAAGAACCATGTACATATGGCATAGTTAATAATTTCATAACATGTATTAACAATACTAGAATGAAAATGAAGATATATATTCATTTAATAACACTAAAACAATAAGCAATTGAGTGAATCAGTGGTAACTGGTAAGTGGTGACTACCACCAATTGAGATAATAAAAAAGTGCAACATTTCTTGACCAGTATTCCATAATTAATTCATACTATATGCTACACACTATATGGTTGTCATAAAAGAACAGGTGAAAAATAAACACAAAAGGGAAAGAAGTAGGAAAAAGAAACAGAGAAGAAAAATATGGCATATGATACCTCCTTTTCTTCCTCTTTTTTTTTTGTTTTTTTGTTTTTTTTTTGGGGGGGGGGGGCAACTTTTTCATTCTATCATAATGTATCATAAATGTAGTGTAACGTATCTTAAACTTTGAAGTTTTTTATGATTTTGCTTGTCTTTCTAATTTTTCAAAAATTGTTGAAACTTTCCCGAGATTTACCCGAGAAGAACAACTTTGCCAAAAAATACCCAAGAAAAACTTGGCCGAGATTTTCTTGATAATGATATTTGTGACAATGCTTCAAATGGAATGTTCTTACCAATATATGCAAACTCTTATTCTTCATCAAACTTTACTACTGCTTCAATGTTTAGAAAATCAAGATCATCCTCATCAAGTATAGCGGTTGGTTGTTCTTCAACCTAAAAATCTAATACATCCAAATTGTCTAGGCTGATGGGATCAAATTGATTTGATGTTTCCTTGCAGATGTTGCTTTTAATTGCCTAAAGAACACCAAGAGAAAAAGTTAACAAATTGTTAAAATATATATGATAACTTGCAGAATAAAAGTATTTAGTTTACCTGTCTAGGACTGTTCAACGAGTCAAGCTAACTGGAGCTGGACTCGAACTCGACTTGTTTATTAAACGAGTCGAGCTCAAGTTAAGAAATGAACTCGACAACCTAAATGAGTCGAGCTCGAGTTAAGTGGGCTCGACTCGATTAAACTCGGTTAAGCTCGAGGAAGAAAATCTATAAAATACGTCTCATAAAATTATAAAAAAAAGTAGATCGTTCAAATGGGTATGCACGTGACTGGTATGTGGGAGGTTCCATGTTCAAATCTACATGCCGCCTCTTCCTTTAAAAAATAATTTTTTTTTAATGAAATGCTTGGCTCGGCTCAAGCCAATCTTTTGTTCGAGCTTAATCGAGCCGAGTTCAAGTTTTAAGGACTCGAGCTCAAGCTAATGAAATCAAACTCGAGCTCGAGTCGAGTTCGAGCTGGCTCAACTCAGCCCGAACTCGCTCATGAACAACCCTACCTTTGTCTCAACTCCATATTATATGAACAAAGACAAGGCCATTCAACCTTTTATATTTCAACCTATTTGTCTTCTTACTGTGGATGTGTTTTAATTAATACACACTCAACCTTTTATATTTCAACCTATTTGTCTTCTTACTGTGGATGTGTTTTAATTAATACACACTCAAATTTCTTTCACATCTAGCGCCATGACTGGATGAAGATTCTGATTGCAAACTTCTTTAGTTATGGGCAATGAATCCCAAACTTACCTCCCCCATTAACCTAAACAACAAAATAGAAAATAAATACTATGAAAAACAACAAATAAATGGCAAACAAAATCAGATAAAGTCCATCTTTCTACTACTTGGATGCAAGGTTGTCCTGCATCAAATTTCTGTATCTCTCCCCATGTTACCATTACAAGTATCATATTTGTTGATTGACATATGAACAACTCCTTATTCTTTATAATCACTAAGTAATGATCCAATGCCTGAGAGATTTTTCTACTTGACTATAACTTGCATAGTGAAAACATTTGTGACAAACCTTGTTTGTGCAGGTTGAATCAATTCAGCCACATTTATGAATTTCCTAATCAAATTCAAAAAATAAGCATGATTGCAAATAAATTTTGTGATCTATTGTCATCTTTCAAGAGCTGCCTCTATACATGACGTCTTTCCCTTTATCTGTTCTCAAACTGACACATCCTCTTCTTCAAGCTCTATGTTTTCATCTTCCCTTTCTTCCTCTTTATAGGGCTCCCCATATCCTACCTCAACATTATTGCTTTCTTTCTCAATCTTCTTCACTTTTGAAGTATTAATCACTTCCATACAATGATGTTTGATATATGGTGGCCATTGGGTTCTTTGGGGAACTATCGCACTCAGTCATGTTGTGGTATGTCCCAGCTATACGTTGCTTAAAGCAAGCGATTCGTTTTGATATCACTTGCTTACAATAGTTACAACGAACTTTTTAACCGATCTTTCTGATCCACCCTTGTACACTATTGTCGTGTGGGATCCCGTCAAGACTGTCCATATTTGTGGATGTACTATTGATAATTTGACGATATTTTACGAATAATTCGAATAGCCCTTCTGTTTTGACTAGATTTCTTTGCATGTCTTCTAATAAATTATATACACAGAATACACATTTCCTCTGTTTTTTTTCATAGAATCTGGGTTCGTTTCTTTTGTATACTGTTTCTAATGTTTTTTTCATTTTCTTTTCAGGGTTTGGATACTACTACTCCAACACTAACCATCGGCGACAAAGTGATGGTAAGATAGCCTGCTATAGATTTTTGCATCTCTTAGTTGTCAAAGGACTTGGATGGTGATTATTTTTTGTATATGTAAATTATCAAATGGTTATAGATTATTTACATTTTCTTTTGGCTGTTCTCATTTCCCTCCATTTTTTTTCAGAAATTTAAAAGTATACTTTTTAGAATAAAGCCTTTCTCAAGCTTACTGTGAAGTGCTAATACCCTTTCTTTGCTTATATAGCTTTGTGCTGTGCCCTGTCAAAATGACCGGACATGTAAATAAGTAGTTACCAACTGCAGTTTTTAGAGTTTTGTTCCCAACCTTGGTCTTCATGCGTAAGAAGCAATGTTAGGTTTGAGAATGTTAGCTGTCACAGACTATGTTAGCAAAGTGCAAAATGCAAAGAAGTATTTGAGAAAGGAGAACAAGGGATGCACAAGAGTCACAACTCCAATTTAGAGGGTGTGACCTATGTTACAAAACATAACATGAGAGAATAATTGCCCTATCTATATAAGCAAAATTACAAAATATCCACACAAAATGTGCACCCAGTATACTTCATTTTTGGGTTTGAATTAGAACCGCATCCAAATCCAGCACATTTTAACGGCCTCCCTCACGTTGTGCATGTTCTTAAAGATTTAAACCATGGAAATTTACCTTTTAAAGATAAAAGGGTGCTTCGTCAGTCATTTGTGAATAAATACGTGACTTGATTTTTCAGTATGAACTATGAACATATTTATTCAACCTTCTATTTGATAATGTGTTTTATCTGACTGATGAATGAAACTAATAGAATATTTAAAATATTTTGGTTATTGTGCAACAATGATGATCTTGAATAGATTCTCCGAACGTTACTCAACCTATGTCACATGGTGTGGGTATGGGTGCAGTATGGGTACAACAGTGCAGGTAGGGGCACACCATTTTTGAAAATTATGGGTATGGGGGTACAGCAAGGGGTGTGTGTGTGTGGCAAAGACAGGAGGAAAGTAGAATCTGGATGGAAAGGAAATAAAACAGAAGATGATCAAAACAAAAGCAAAAGTTTAAGTTTGAAAATATAAATCTTTAAGTTTTAAAATACAGCTGTATCCAGCCATACCCACAGACCTCTGTTGCTATATCCATGTACTGACACGGGTATTTAGGCCTTTCACATGTATCCATGTGGCATAACACTCAACATGCATCTAATCCATGTAGCTGTCGCTGTAGCAGCAACCATAGACCTACATACTTTGTGTTAATAGTTGATTCAATATTAGCTTTTTTTTTCTAGTACTCCATGACAGATGCCATTAAGTTCTGTCCAAGAAATATACAATAGCATAAAATTGGTTTCTTTTTATCTTGATCTCTTGCTCACTCTACGTCTGTATAAGAATCTTGTATTTGCCTTTGCCTGACTAATTTATATGGAAGTCCATCTCTGACCATTAAATTAACTTTCTCAGATCCTCTTTATTGCATCCATGTGTTCAATTCTTAACTCATGCAGAAACCATGACACTTGATTCGAAAAATAAAAATGTCTCTTTTAGTGAAGTAAGGTATTGAAACATGTTAATGTTATTTCAGTATGTGGTCAGATCATCATACAACCCTTCATTCTAGGACCTTAACTTTTGATAAGTATCTGATCAGATCGTCAAACAAGTAAACAACTCTTCATTCTAGGAACTTAACTTTTGATGTAGAACACTTGGAGTAGCCAAAGATCTGCGAACTTTTGCAATATTTCATCCCTAGTTCACCCAATAAGTCATGAGTATAGTTATGTTGTGTTAAGAGTTAAAGTGTCATCCTTTCTGTCAACCACAACACAGAAAATATCTCAATTCTTTGAAATTCTTCATTTTAAATTTAAGCTTTGTCTCAAAAGATTTTTAACTATTTATAAATTAGAACCTAAAACACACTTACCCTTAGGCTTAGGAACAACGTCCCATCTCCTCATTTGTTGCCTTCACCCACTTATGTGACTTTGTTATACTTCTGACAGAAACAGTTGAACTTGCCATGATTAACCCATTTTTTGAACTAGATGTCAAATTGTCTCTGATCTTATTGAATGTTGATTGTTAGGATCATTATTAATAGGAGAAAGTTCTTTCTCTCTTTTTACATAAACACAAACAGAAAATTTTTCAATATTCTTAGGCTGCAGATTTTCAGCTTCAATATGAGATACATTGGCAATACTGTTGGTATCAGGCATAGATTGATCTGCATCACAAGCTGATCAATAATTTCCATTGGTACTAGGAAGAGTGTTCTGCATCCAGCCATGGATGATAAATCTCAAAATATGGAGTCTGATTCATGCTGAAGTTGTGAAAGTCCATCCCCAAAGAAAAACATTGTAAACACTAAATATAATGAGCGAAAGTAGGTCACGAATCGGAAACTAAAACAGCTTTACTAGTCCTTGTATCTTGTTCTTCATCTCTGTTGATATGTTTTGGTGTTCTCTTTTAAATCTAACATGACATCAGACCAAGGTCAGGTGTAAGGCTTGCTGTTGACTCCAAAAGTGTGACCAAAGATATCAATATCTTATTCAAGTCAAAATATTCTTTCATCATCATATCTTCTTATGCTTTATTCTTTGGATTCTCCATGTTTTCTACCTGCCTATTCTTCAAATCAAGTTCACTTCTGATCTCCGCATTTGCTTAGGTATTCTCTTTGTCAAAACAAACTTTAATTTCTTAAACCTTTACATATTTCTCTCATTTTTCTGATTTGGTTATGTTCTCAAAACCCTAATTTCTCAAATTTTATGTTTCTCAATATCTCATGGGCCTTTTCTACAGCCCCTATTTCTAGCCCTAATCTCAACACGGAACAAACAAGTGTTGTTGTCTTGGTCACTAGTTTAGATTTCAACCAATCTGCACAGCACTCATTGTCGAAATCAGGACACTTTGAGCTGAGGAATAGAAGAGAGACTATGGGAGAAAGGAAGGGCTTCTTTGATTTGGAAATCAATCATCGATCTTTTAGAGTATATGTTATGAACACAGCCTTTGAATGTAACCTGCCTCTGACCGCATGTCAGATTTGAGAAGATCAACAACCACAATCTTATTTAGCAAAGAAGTTTGGAGAAAGAACAAGGGGTCACGTTTCAAATGTAGAGGGCATGACTTAATTTAATTTATATATGTGTTTGTACATAACATGGACAAAATGCCCCAATCATATTAGCAAAATTGGAAACATGTCCATGACTCCATACGTTAATATGCCCAAAATACATCATGTCTAGGTCTGGATCAGAACTGAATCCATATCCAACACATCTTAACTGGTGATTGAAGGCAAAATAGGTTGTAATGATTTTCTTAGTATCACCATTCAAGAATGGGATTAAGTTGGACTTGAACCCAAGGTACTTGTCTATTTCTTTGAATGATCATCTGTCTCTTATCAGTTAGCCCTTTGCTAAGTTGAGAAACAATAATATCCTAAGAGTTCTATGAGTACATATTGGTGCAAAAAACAAATTTTATAGACAGACAATGAGATAGTTCTAATATAGATGATAAAGTACCCTTTTCTTAGTGCGTGGTTTAGTACAACAGTCAGGCTTGTCTCTTGGCAATCGGTGCTGAGAGATAGGTAAGAGTATTGTGGAGAAGTCAGCCACTCAAGTCTTCTTCATGAGTCAGATAGGCTGAATTTCTGGATCTTGAATTCTTTCGTCCCACAAAGTCTTGGTCTTTTTAATGCACTTTGTCTTCCTATGTCCAAATGGCGTTAGACAGATGTTAGTTATCTTTCCATTTTGACGCGAGGAAAAATTATTCCATTTCTTTTCGGCAAAAAAGAATCTATTCAGACTGGGCACTAAAATAATTATACGAACTCTGGAGGGTAAAAGGAAACTGAGTGGGTCTTTGCTCTTCTGTTTATTGTCTAACCAGAAAGGAGTGAAAGAGGGGCAGCACCTGAATATCTTATTGATGAATGGCATTTTTACTCTTCTTTTCATTGTCCAACCACAAAGGAGTGTGAGAGAGGCAACACATAAGCCCTTCGTCTTGTCTTTTTGCTAATTTGATAGAAAAGAGAGAGCCTCCTTTTTTGGTCAAATAAAAGATAGTGCACAACCATTAACCTAGGAATGTCATTGTTGAGAAGCATTTGACATTGTCACTTCATGCTTATAGAAGTCTCAATAATATACGATTAATTGGAATAAGGGGTATTTGCTTAAATGGTCATATGCACAGTCATATTAAGCATAGGTCATGTTTGCTTACGGCACCTGAACATCTTATCTGATGAGTGGTGTTTCTACTCTTCTGTTCATTGTCTAACCACAAAGGAGTGAGAGAGAGGCTGCACCGAAGCCTTTCATTTTGTCTTTTGGCCAATTTGATAGAAAAGTGAGAGCCGCCTTTTTTTGTCAAATAAAAGATAGGGCACAATCATAAACCAAGGAATGTCAGTGTTGAGAAGCATTTGCATTGTCACTTCATGCTTATAGAAGTCTCAATAATGCACCATTAATTGGAATAAGGGGTTATTCAAGTGGGCAAAGTAGTCATATAAGGGGTTATTCAAGTGGGCAAAGTAGTCATACTTACTAAAAGCTACTACCGGGATTGTGGGTTGGCTGATAACCTTGGTGCTTTTTGCAAGGTTAACAAAAAGGACGGATTAATGTGCAGGTACTGTTTAAGTTAGGACCTCCATCATAGGGCTCACATTGTGTCAGAGAAAAAGTATTTTTTTGGGCTTGCTTAAAGTTGTTATTGTATGACTGTAGAAGGAATAATGTAATTAAAAAAAATGGTTTTCTGAGAACATATTTCTTCTATGGCAGATTGGAGAGTATCAAGAGACAATTGGAACATGCTTCGTATTATCTGAAACAAGTAATTTATAAACTTCTCTGTCATTTGTACCTTCTACTTGTATTTCTCATGAATATTTGGTTTACTTAGCCTCTGTAGAAGTCATTGTTATATGAAACATACGCTGGTGTACGTTCACTAGGTCGCCTAATATTTTTGGTTCTTTGGACTTTATTTCACAACTGAGGAACAAATGTGGCCTTCCTAAAGCGCAACACGAAAACTTTGGTGTGTGCAATATAGAATGTAAAGGACATTCATGATTCATTTATAAGCCTTTTCTGAAGAATAAGTGATAGCAAACCACATCCCTACTCATGTCGTCCATGCATGGCATTATTCTGATCTTGATCATCCTCTAGACCCTTTTAATTGCATCCCATTTTGTGATTGCTATGAAGGGCTATTGACTTATTGGCTATGTTGCTGCCCATTTCTGCTATCAATAAATATTTTCATTTTTGAGAAGGAAAAGCAATGTTTGAAAACTCGCCAAGTCAACTCGTGGACTTGGGCATCTACTAGGTCAATCCAGTAGGAGGACTTACTTCTTGTTGAAACTCAGCATGATTCGGCTGTGACTCGGTTCGACTCAGCCGAAACTTGTTTTACTCGATGCAGTCTAGTGTTAAACTTTGTATTTTGTAATTGATGAGGTGATTTATTTACTAACTACTTAATATTTTTACACGAATCTTTCAACTGATTGAAATATAAAAATTTAGAATTATTGGTCATTTATTAAATTTGCACATTACCAATTGAAAGGTTTAAGCTAATTATGTTTGACTTCATGTGTAGTGTATTTGTTTCAATTTCTAGGACGATAGACTCTTTACTTATGGATTTTTAAATTAACATACATCATACATGTTGAGCTTGTTAACCATTAGATAGTTGTAAATGCTGAATATATTGATCTTATCTTTTGATTTTTATCGACTTGTTTTTTATTAATACATTGATTCTTGCTGCACACTTTTTTTGAAATATGACTTAATTGTCTAATTTCTTGTTATCAAATGAGAAAATATAGTTGTCTTGTCCTCCTCTCCTCTTTCTTCTCTCTCTCTCTCTTTTCTTTCTCTTGTTCTCATTGTCCCTCCATGTCACTTTGTTTTTCATGCATGACTCTCTCTCTCTCTCTCTTTAACATAATGTTGTCCTTTTAATCTCCTTTAAAAAAGGATGACCAAGATGCCCATTGTATCATCTAAAAAAATTCAAAACAATTACAAATAATTATATATATATATATATATATATATATATATATATATATATATATATATATATATCTCACTGCTCCCACACCCAGTATTTTTTGAAAATTATTGCACCCGCATCTATCTCTGCTCCATTACCTGCATCTCACACTTTTGTGACATAGTCCCTCTGTTTTTTCTTTTATATATATATATATATATATATATATATAGAGAGAGAGAGAGAGAGAGAGAGAGGAGTTCTATGTTGCTAAATGATGGATGTTGTCAGATGGCTAAAAGTTAAAATCTGTTACTAAGAACCGTCACCTGAGCATTAGTGACGGTTTATAATGCAACAAAGATTCTTTTAGGCTTTTAACAATAATTCATGGTGCTTTCAGTGACAGATTTTTAGTTTTTAGCCATGCGACAACATTCAACATATAGCAGCATGGAATTCTCCTACATACAGACGTGCATATATGTATATATATATATATATAGAGAGAGAGAGAGAGAGAGAGAGAGAGACACACACACATACACATATAAACGTTTGACTAGGTGTTGTGGACCTCCCATGGGTACAAGTTAAGAACAGCGTCCTCGCAAGGAGGCTGAGCCATCAACGGCCACTATGATTTTTGTAGAAACACACAAACCACGAAGAGGGAGAAGAAGAAGAACACACGATGTACGTGGAAAAACCTCAGGAAAAGGAAAAAACCACGGGAAGCTCTACCTAGGTGCACCACCGCAACCCTAGGAGAAAAAATTCTATTTCACTTAATTCAACACTTACACATAAGTGACAATATAAAGAGGGAGAGAAGAGAAGCCGCCTAGGGTACCGAGCCAGCCTCGGTACCCGCACCCCATATGACCGGGTCTAGAAATGGACCTGGTTCCCACTACAACGTATTCTAACACTCCCCCTCAAGCTTGGCATACATGTCAAACATGCCATGCTTGCTAACATTCTTTTCGAATGAAGAAGTACAAAGCCCTTTAGTTAAGACGTCTGCAACTTGATCTTCAGACTTCATATATGGTAGAATCAGCTCCTTAGAGTCAATGCGTTCCCAGATAAAATGACGGTCAATCTCCACATGTTTGGTCCTGTCGTGCAAGACCGGATTATTAGCAAGATTAATCGCTGACTTGTTGTCATAGTACATCTTCATTTTATCTCCTAGTTCCATACCAATATCAGTCAGAAGAATCTTCAACCACAGCATCTCTGTAACCCCCATTGCAACAGCCCTGTACTCAGCCTCAATACTGGACCTCGAACACACTTCTTGCCTCTCACTCCTCCATACAACCAGGTTACCTCCAAGAAAGATACAATACCCTGTAGTGGACCTCCTCGTGTCTGTGCAACCTGCCCAATCTGCATCAGAGTAGCCCTCAATAGTAAGTTCGTCTTGTCGGGTATACAACAGTCCTTTTCCTGGGTCATTCTTTAGATATCCCAACACTCTTTCTGCACTCTTCCAGTGGCAATCAGTAGGAGCATGCATAAATTGACTAAGCACATTCACAACATACGTGATATCAGGGCGAGTAAGAGTAAGGTAGATAAGCTTACCAACAAGTCTCTGATATCGCCCTTTTCCTTCCTCATTCAGAATAGTGCCCGTCTTGATACTTATCTTAGTCCCCGACTCCATTGGAGTAAGATAGGGCCTACAACCACGTTTACCTGTCTCCTTTAGTAAGTCAAGAGTGTACTTCCTTTGACTCATAACCAGCCCTGTCTCTGATCGAGCAATCTCTATCCCCAGAAAGTATCTCAGCTTACCCAGATCCTTGAGGTCGAATTCTTTAGCTAATCTTTCCTTCACTTTTCTGTTTTCTTCTTCATCATTGCCAGTGACAATCATATCATCAACGTAGACAAGGAGAAGACTTACCAGACCATTTCTCTGCTTTATGAATAGTGTATGATCTCCATTTCCTTGCTTGTACCCAGTAGACTTCATAACGATCCTTAGTCTTTCAAACCAAGCTCTAGGCGACTGCTTCAGGCCATACAAAGCTTTCTTGAGGTGACAACACTTTCCCTCTTGAACATACCCGGGAGGCATGCTCATATAGACCTCTTCCTCCAGATGGCCGTTCAAGAACGCATTTTTAACATCAAGCTGGTCCATGCGCCACTTCTTGTGCACAGCAAGAGCAAGAATGACCCTCACGGTCTTCAACTTTGCAACATGGGCAAATGTCTCAAGGTAGTCGATCCCATACTTCTGGCTGAACCCCTTCGCAACCAGACGAGCTTTATACCGATCTACAGTGCCATCAGGTTTGTACTTCACATTGTAAACCCACTTAGAGCCAACTAAGTGTGTCCCTTTAGGGATATCAACAACTTCCCACGTTTTGTTCTTAGCTAACGCACCCATTTGCTCCGTCATAGCATGTAACCACTTGGGATCATCCTTAGCATCATCCACCGACCTGGGAATCACAACTTTGGATAAGGATGTGATAAAACACTTGTAATTTGTACTGAGCTTAGCATAAGAAACAAATCTCTGAATAGGGTGAGAAGTACATGACCTGGTGCCTTTGCGCAATGCAATGGGGAGCTCTTCATTCGATGGACTTGGGTCATCCGGGGAGATCACAGAATTGGGATTGGTTCTATCCTCATCAACAACATCTTCCACTGCAGCTTTCTCCTTTCTGACATAAACCTGGCCAAACAAGTGATCACGGGCAACTGTGGGCTGAGCATCCACCGTGACCCCTTCCATATGACTGCCCTTCTCATTACTGACCATGACCGTGTCAATCACACTGGGACTAACCTTGTAATCCAAAAACTCCATAAACTGAATCAGCTGATTAGAAGAATACTTTTCCCCTTTGTTCCCAAGACACTCCCCCTGAAGAGGATTCACTGGAAAATACGCCTCATGTTCATGAAATGTGACATCCCTGGAAACATACACTTTGTAAGTAGTAGGATCCACACATTTGTACCCCTTCTGGGTGGAAGAGTACCCCAAGAAAACAACTTTAATAGACTGGGGATCAAGCTTCATGAGAGTAGGGCTATGATTATGCACAAAACAACTGCACCCAAAGACACGAGGAGTAAGAGGCTACAGATTCTGAGTGGGCCACAGGGTAGAATAAGGAGACTGACCATCCAACACCCGAGTAGGCATACGGTTAATGAGATGTGCACTAGTGAGAAGTGCATCACCCCAATACCGCTTAGGGATATGACGTTGGAACATAATGGCCCGGGTAACATTCAAAAGATGACGATTTTTTCGTTCAGCTACACCATTTTGAGGAGGGGTATAACTACAAGAGGTTTCATGAACAATACCCTTGCCTTTCAAGAAGTCATCAAGGGATTGGGAGACATATTCCCTAGCATTATCCGTGCGGAAAGCTTGAACAGACGTCTGGAATTGAGTCTGAACAAAGGCAACAAAGTTCTTCACAATTGCTGGAACCTCACTACGTTCTCTCAACAAGTACACGAACGTACATCTAGAGTAATCATCAATAAGCGTAAAAAAATAGTGACAACCACCACACGTGGGTACTCCCGAAGGACCCCAAACATCGGAATGAACTAAGGCAAACAGACGAGTGGTTTTATTCAATGAAATAGGGTACGAAGCCCTGACATGTTTAGCCAATTGACACACTTCACAAGCGAAGGAGTCAATGGAGACAGAAGCAAACAAATGAGGAAACAACTTCTTTATTAACTGAAAGGGAAGATGTCCAAGACGCTCGTGCCATCGCAGAACAGTAGATCTATCGTCCACACCAGACAAGTGACCACTCGTGGCTGAAATCAAGGCTGAGGCAACTTGAACAGGCAGCCTGTAGAGCCCATCAGTAACCGAACCAATCCCAACCTTCTTCCCCGTCACCAAGTCCTGCAGGGAACAATGATCAACAGGAAAAATCAGATTACAGTTTAATTCTTTAGTAATACTGCTGACAGAGAGTAAGTTCACAGGAATATTTGGAACATGCAGGGCATTGTGGAGTCGGTATTTGTTCAACCGGTACAAGCTCCCTTTTCCAGCCACAGAGATAGACGACCCGTCTGCCATAGACACGCGTTGCTTGCCAGAGGAAAGTTGATATTCTTGAAATAGTTTAGAATCCCCTGTCATGTGGTGAGTGGCTCCACTATCAACAATCCAATCACCAAGAAAGGGATTACCTTGATCAGTAGAGGCAACGAGGGCTCCACTATCAACAATCCAATCACCAAGAGAGGGATTACCTTGATCAGTCCCTGAGGCACGGCTGACAAAGGCAGAAGGGCCATGGCCGGTGTCAAGATGCATCACCTGGCGACGTTGTTCCTCTGACTCAACACGAGCATAGACTTCCTCTATCCCCGGAATCTCATCACCATTAAGAATCTGGCTATGAATGGACTCAAATTCATCCCGCAGGCCTCCAAGAAAGAGAAACGTACGGTCCATCCATTCTTTTTCCCAGTAGAGGGAATGATCTGAACCGCAGTTCCACTCATCGTTCACATGATAGTCAAACTCTTCCCATTTGGTCTTAAGGGCAGCATAGAAGGCAGCAACAGACAGGTCACCCTGTTTCAGAGAGTAAATACTGCGCTTAATCTGATAAGTGCGCAGATGCCTTTTCTTGCGGCCATACATCCTTGCAAGCACAGTCCACATATCGAAAGAGGTCGGCTTTCGCAGAATGAGGGGCTGGATATCGGAGGACACTAAGCTGATAATCCACACATTCACCTGGCTGTCCTCCAACGCCCACGTCGCCCATTGAGGATCAGATTTGTTGGGCGCAGGTTTGTCGCCAGTGATGTAAGAGAGGCGCCCACGGCTAGTAATCCCAATCTCGAGAGCGGCAGACCAAGAGAGATAATTGTCCTTGGTCAGACGGATGGATGTGACCTGGCTCGGCACGTTCTCAGTCTTGGAGGCGCTGCCCGCGTCAAGAACGACATCGTTTTTAGGCCCCATCTCTTCTGCCATCTCAAACCAGCACACAACAACAAGAGGCACAGGGACGAAGAGGCGACGGCGGCGGAAAAGAGGCAGCGGCGCAGGACATGAGGCGACGGCAGCGGGAATGAGGCAGCGGCGAAGGATGACAGGCGACGGCGCAGAACCAGAAGCCACCCACGGTGGCGGAAACACTGAACGGTAAGAGAAAACTGACAGCGACGACGGAAAAACAAAACCTGACGGCGGCGCAACCAGATCCGGCGGCGGAACGCAAGACGGCGGAGGCTGAGCGGGGCGACGTCACTAGGGCGGCGGCGGCAAAGAACTCAGGCAAAGCAGAAGAAGACGTCGGAACTTCAATGGCGTCGGGCGATGACAACGTCCACGTCGAACGATCCTCGAAAAACACTCTTCTCCAAGTTCGATGGCTCTGATACCATGTAGAAACACACAAACCACGAAGAGGGAGAAGAAGAAGAACACACGATGTACGTGGAAAAAACTCAGGAAGAGGAAAAAACCACGGGAAGCTCTACCTAGGTGCACCACCGCAACCCTAAGAGAGAAAATTCTATTTCACTTAATTCAACACTTACACATAAGTGACAATATAAAGAGGGAGAGAAGAGAAGCTGTCTAGGGTACCGAGACAGCCTCGGTACCCGCGCCTCATAGGACCGGGTCCAGATATGGACCCAGTTCCCACTACAACGTATTCTAACAGTTTTCAATGGTGCTTGTCCAAGTGGTAATTCCAGAGAATATTCCTTGGCTAGGCTTTTGGGAACTTACTCTGGAGATGAATACAAGGCTGATGACAAAGCGCAACGTGATCATTCAAGTTGTTCTAAAGTTGTAGCCCAAGAAAGCTCTCGAATTGATGGAGTTATGCTAACACAACTGATTCTAGCTATAGCCCAACTATTTCACACAGGTGTAGGTTGCGAGTGCATGTATGGCTGTGGTAATTTTTAAAAAAATTGGGTTGCTGGTGTGGCAAGACTCGAGTGTATTTATTATAATTTATTATGTAATCAAACAACTATTTAACATTATATATATATATATATATATATTACTTGTATTTTTAATTGTTTTTAAATTTTTTCAGATTACAAGGAGGATGTTAAATGACATCTTGGTCGTCCCTTTTGAAAGGGATCCTTTATAAAAAGGAATAAAAGGATAACAAGGATGACAAGTTATCATGCGTTTTCAAAGGGATTAAAAGGACAACGGATTTCCTTTCCCCCAGTGTGAGAGAGGGGTCATGCATGAAAAAAAAAAAAGAGAAAATGGATGGGAAGAAGAGAAAAAAGCAAGGGAGAGGGAAAAAGAGAAGAAAGAAAGAAAAAGAGAGAGAGGGACGAGGATGAGGTAGGGAAAGTGAGATTTTTTTTTTTTTAAATTATAATTGGGGATGGGTGCAGTCAGCAGCAACTGAGTCAATGCTGCATCTTCACATGCACCTTTACCCATATTGCCTCAACATGGATGCATGTATCATTTTGAAGCACTCGAGTGACATATGTGGCCTAGAGAAGATTGCACAGGGGAGTGCAGCAATAGTTTGCAACCATGAGGGGATGCAGTGGTAGTGGGTGGCCCACGGTTGCAAGAGTTCCTCGGTTGTGTGTGTGATGCTCTTGATGTTGAAGGATGCCTTTGCGTAGTTTACGCTTGCCTTGGCAGAGGGTGGGCAAGATTGCTGCTAGGGTGGCTGTTGAGGATGGCAACAAGATTTTTGTGCATTGGGAAATGAAATAAAAATAAAAGATAAATCATGACTTGCTAAATGCTTGCACAAACAAATAAGAAACTAAATCTAATTCCTAAAAAAGCATAGCTACTCCTCACCAGGAATGCCGCCTCTTGTTTGGGCTGGATTCGGTATGGTGGAAGCATGTTGGCTAGGATGGGCCACTCACCCTTGAGAGCAAGAGTCAGATGAAGCATGAGATTGTGATGTGTGGCCTTGTCCCGCATGACATGGGCTTTCATTTCTTGGTCCATGCAGCATGGGAATGGTTTGTGGTAGGACTATGGCACCATCTTTTGGACACAACTACCCTTCGTGTGGGACTCTCTTTGCAGCATGCACTTGGATCAAGCGGTGCTGGCCTGGATCTGCATTCTTCAATCTCTGGATATGCTGGAACCATAGGTAGACTGGATCTGAAGTGCGACTTGTTGGACCCAAGGTGAGCCGTGTTGTGGCTTGTGCAAATGGGCTTGTTCGGGCCGGGTTTGATCTCTGAATGAGTGCTGTTGAGGTTAGCTTCCTCTACCGGTTGGGAAAATTAGAACCTGATGTAGTCTTAGCTGAGACATGTGTGCCTAGCCTGGGCCAAGGGAGTGTGGTTGGGGTACAGACCTATGTGGGTCCGCATTGCCAAGCTTTTGCAAGTTGAGCATACGTAGCTCAAGCCTGACTCATTTGACCAGTTGAATTCACTTTTTCTAAGCTGATCTTATACAAGTAAAGTTCGAATGAAGCTTGAGCTGCTAAACACTTGGAGCCTTAGTAGCAGGCTGCTACTGCACTGTTCATGTTACCAACTTACCATTCAATTTCAATCTCCAACCAGTGGCATGCTGATAGCTGTAATTGGCTACAAAAGGTTGGCATTAGGATGAATTTTATATATATATATATATATATATATATATATATATATATATATATATATATATATATATATATAAAGCCTCAGTGACACATTGACCATAGAATTAGACTCATGTCAAGAATGCCAAGGTCTAGTTTAAGTTTCACCTTCAATGAGAATTTCTCCTCGTGCTTTGCATCTAATGTTTTCTTGTTCATTGGTCAATTTTGTTGGTTCATCTCAGCTGAGGAAGAGGCACCATCGATAAACAAGGAAAGTCATTCAGCTGATGCAGAACTTTTTGCAGGAAAATGTGCGGCTGTTCCAAATAAGAAACCATTTAAGCAAATCAATACCATCTGCAAGCTTCATAAGGTTCTTAAATTTAGGCTCCAGTCCAATGGTAACTCAAAGTTGTCAGACGATGCATGAATTTTGGTGCTTAATTTGCTCTCCGTTTTTTCTTTGGTTTACATATTGTAAAATGTTCGTTCTTGTAAAGATCCTATGTAAAGTACTTAAGTTATCTTATTGGAAATATTTTCAGTAGCTTTACAACTGCAACAGAGTTACAGTGTCTTGCTTTTTACTCCTATGGAGTGGCATTTGGATAAATTTGCACATTTTATGGTAGGTTGAGATGGTCGTTTTTTCTACTAGCAACCAAAACTGTACGCAGAACGTGCCATGGCATTTGAATGGATGCCTGTTCCCGAGACGAAGCTCTGCTCTTTGTTCTGTCTGGGTTTGTTTCGTTTTTGTGTCCACTTTCAAAGCGGGCGCGACCATTTTTTGCCTGTCTCAAGTTTTGAATGTGCTATAGTGTATTACAAATCTCTGTCGCTCTCTAATATTTGTTTTAGCCAGTGGGGATCTGTGGTCCTTCCACTCCAACAATCTTCGATCTCAGCTGCATCAGCTCTGTTGCATACGCGTTTGTAGTGGATGGATTTTCCAGCCACTACCCTGTGTTCTTGCTTCCTTTCTTCAACTATTTTATTTGGGCCTCTTTCAGACCGTGGCTTGTGAACCTCCTGCTCACTTAGAAATGATACTAAATGTATACAACTGAGACGTAATTCCACTTAAATTTTCTACCGTCTGCAGCCCACTAAATGGACTCTAAAAACTAAACCAAAAGAACTCGAGCTTCCCAGAGAATTTCCGAAGAAAATAAAGTAGTAAAACCTCGAGAATCAAATCATACGTTATATTGTCTGCCTTCGAAATTTTTGCAAAAGGTGTAACCGACGGAAAGACAAAGCCAAATACATTGTCTATGACGCCAATTGATAACATGAAAATGATCATTTTTTTCACAGAAATTATTTGTGATATCAGAAAAAGCACAAAGATTTCTAGGGCCAAAAAGGTTCCAGATCATGTTGGAAGACAAACATGTTCCTGTTTTTGTTCAATTCCAACCAAAAGCCAAAGATCTTCACTTAACCCACAGAAACAAAATAATTGTGCGTTATTATTTTTTCTCTGCAAATCTACATTTTTAAAGAACAACAAAAAGCTAAAGAAGCATGAAAACAACCCCTCATAGAGAAGGTTCCATATCTAACAAACCATGGATCTAATGAAGCTCAATTGCTAACTGTACGAACTAGACAAGCTACCAAAGTTCAAATTTAATGACTAATTGAGAGGTGACCCACGGCAGGAACCTGTTTTGTCTCTTAACAACCACCCCAAAAAAAAAAAAAAAAAAAAAAAAAAAAAAAAAAAAAAAAAAACTAATTTTTCAAAATCTTGAAATAAAATATTTTTAATCTAGTCCTCTAGCACGTTTAACACACTTAGAAATAAGAATATTGCAAAATGAACTACAAAAGAATAACTAAAACCCTATTTAAATCCCAGAATGACCTGCTATTTAAAAAAATATATTTTTCAATAAAAATCAAGGGACAATCGGGCACCAACTAAAAACAAAAAAAGGAACACCAATAGTACTGAGAACTGGCTGATCTCCGGTAATAAGATCGATACAAAGTTAGGATCCAAATCGATCACTTTATTAATGTCTTAACGAAAATCAAAATGCCTTTATACTATCCCTAAATTCAATTACAAGCAATGTAAAAAGGAAAAAAAACACGGATACCAACAAAAATTATAGAATAAAATTTTTCCAAGTACTTGACACCAAAATAAATAAAACAAGTACTTCAAGACGATGAACAAATAAAATAAATGTATATCATCTCTGTCCAGTTAACCTACACTAGAAATTAGTGATGCTAACACTAACACCCAGCAAAATATGCTAACCATACCAAAGTCAAGCTTAGTTATTTATGAAAATAGAAGTTCTAAATAGGCATGTCAATGGATTGGATTCGAATCGGATACACCCTTAACTATATCCGCCTTTTCAGATATTCACATGTTCATATTCAAATTTGGATTCGAATACGAACAAAGAAAAATCTTATTTGAATCTGAAATCAATTTCTCAATCCAAATCTGGTGTCTCTTTATGAAAGATGTAAAAGGTATTTTTACTTAAAATCTAGCAATCTAAAACGTGTACATTAAATTTTAAATGACGGGCTCTTACACAGTGGCAAGGCCAGGTCAAACTGAAGGAATAAAATTAACTTTGTATGCCAAACAAATACTTTGCTACCTCTGAATAGACATATATACATAAATAACCATCCACAAGCCTATTACAAGTTTAATGATACAAAGATGAATTAATACTACCCAAAAAATAATAAAAGTTTAATGCTCTAACTGCAAGAAAATAAAAAATTTCTTACACTAATGCTCCCAAACTTGCTGTGTTGTGCTTGGAGATTTGGACACACTCCAGTCTTTATGGGTTCTCTTTACTCATCTAACTCCAAGTGTAGACCAAGAGTTAGAGGAGGCTCAAAGTTTAGCATTTTGAATTGCTGCTCTAATTCAGAGGCAGAAGCCATAGTTTTCATTATTTTTCTATCAATGTTGTTAAATGCGATAAGGTGAACTGAAGTGTTGAGTCTGTAAAGTGAGGCAAAGCAAATTGAAGCATAGTGATGATGCACTAAGAGGCATATGCCACTACTTCACACCTCAGAGCACAAGTACTTTACAAAACCCATCTCTATAAAACACCTAAATTGGAGCCCTAACTCATTAGATTTCAATAAGACCAAAATTAGACTTATACATCTTTCAAATAGCCTTTGATTAAAAGTCAAATCTGTTACAACTAGAGACACGGCAAACAATTTTAGATGGAAACAAATAATAGGAAGGGAAACATGTCCTACAGTTTTGTTGAGACAAAACAACTTTAGAATAGAAACAACAAATATCATAACTTATTATGAAGTTCTCAATGTTGACAAAATTGCCATGTTCTCAAGTTTATTGTAAATTATCTACAATTCCAAATATGGTGAAACTAAGCTATAAATTCTACCAAATAGACTTTGGACCATAAATTGCAACATTTAATTCCACTTGGTATCTAGTTTATGAAATCAAACATCAAGACACTTAAATGTATGATAACAAAGACATTATATTAAACTAATCAAGGAAAGAAGACCCTTCAACATGCTTGATCTAGCTATATATAGTCCAAAAACACAACCCGCCTCTATGGTCTAATCTAAAAAAGATGACGAAGAAGAAGAATTGGATCAAATGATGGACTTGGTTGACAAGAGAGCAATCCTTGCCATCTTTTTAGCACACACATCTCCAAAACTTTTTCAAATATGAGAAGAGCCTATAAGGAAAGAGCTATGTAGATAGACATGAAAGAGGGGGCATGAATAGTAAAAGTAATAGTAGAGAAAGAAAGAAGGAGGGAGTGAGAAGGCATGTCATTTTTTGAAGAAACAAAGATGCAATGTCCACCCTCCTCATTTTGCTATTTATAATTCTGATTGGGGTTTCTAAATTTCTATAACTTTCAAAAGAGAACCAGTGTGCAAACTATCTCTTGAAAAGAAGATGAAATTTATCTTCTATTCCAAAACTAAGGTGGTGATAGATGTAAGGCATTTTTAATATTTTTCTGCACTATATCTGTTAGATCTAATATTAGATTAGATTGACATCAGGTCCAACATCCAAAAGTAACAAATTTGGGGCAGATTTGGATAGATATAGATCTTTCTATAATTATTACCATACATTAAAATCAGTGTTAACCATATCCTACGATATGACTGGTATGGGTGAAGAAAACTCATTTAGTACAGGCTCAATATGTGATATGCTTACATATCATACCAATATCGGATGCATCATATGATACGGCTCAATATGTGATATGCCTACTTATCATGCCCGTATCAGATGCATCATATGATTCGATCAAGTATATCATACAATATCACTTAAGCATATCGTATGTATCGTATGGTACACCATATCGTGTTAAAATTAAAAAAAAAAAAAGGGCCTGAGGCACCCTTTTCCATCATTCCTTTAAACTGAAACCCTTACTCCCTCTCTTAAACTTCTCTTAAGGATGTGAGAGGGAGAGGTTTTGCTGGTTTCTCCAAAAAACACTTATTTGATGAAGAAGCCATCAATTTGGCCTAATGATTTACTCGTGGGGATGGTGTGAGCTTGGTTCTTGCCTCAAAAAGGAGGCTTTCAACATTTTAGGGCTAATAATAGAAAAGAGGTATAAAATTTCTCATTACATTGATTTCTTTTGTTTTTTTTTTTGCTACCATAAGTTTTTAGTTTTTTCTTCTTGTTTGCGAAGATATATTACATCCCACATGACAATGGTGTGAAAGTGTGAATATTTCTAATAATAGGTTAAAGGTCAAATGTTATTTTTGTGAGTAAATCATATTGGGAGGAATATCTCATTTTAAGCATCATATAGCTGGGACACACAACGGTGTGGCTAAGTTTGATGGTTCCAAAGAAAATTCGGTACATTCATTTGTTTGATATCAATGTATGGAAATTATCAATGCAACTAAAACAATTAAGATTGAGAAAAAAATGAATGATGCTGAGGCAGGATATGAAGATCTCATTGAACTTGAAGAGGAATGAAGCGAGGTGAAAACATTGAATTTGAAGAGGATGTTGGTGCCAGTTTGTGAACAAGTAAAGGGAAACATGCAATGCATAGAGGCAGTTCTTCATTTTATGGTAAAAAGAGAAGAGGTAGTGCAACTACAACTTCAAGAAGATGTGGCATGACTGAAAGTGGTGGTCGTAGTAGTGTATGTTGAACCTATAGAGTACATAGTGGAAGGTCAAGTACTAGGTATGGTTCAATCCACAATTTTTTTCCATCTTATATTGTTGTAGGTACTCACCTGAAATTTGTACAGCCATGTATACAAAATACATTGTGTAGCAAGTAGATGACACAATGCGCATGTGGATTTATAATGCATTTGTGCCCTTTAAGGCAACTAATTGTTTTCAATTTCAAGCTATATTAGATGCCATTGCTAATGTTGGTTGAGAGTACAAAATGCCCTCTTTCCATAAATTGCGAGCTAAAATTCTTAGTAGTTAGACATGTTAAAAAATATTGTAATGATTTGAAAATGACATGAAAAGATACAAGATGTAGGTGATGGCAGATAGCTGGATATATGTGAGGAATAGAACATTGGCAAACTTCTTTGCACATTGCCCTTTGGGTATAGTGTTCTTCAAATTTATTGATATGTCTGATACTCCTAAGAAATTTGGAGCTTGATTGATAGTTTTTTATGAAGGTGGATAAACAGTTGAGCTTGAAAATATTGTGCAATTTACATGCAAGTGAGATGTTAGCAACATGATATGGGACATTATATTGGTGTCCATGTGTTGCTCATTGTTTAAGTTAATGCTTCAAGATCTTGGTGAAATAAATGATTTGAAGTATTTAGTTCAACAATGCTAAGAAATCACCACGATCATACTTATGTTTTGAATTTAATGAGGAAATTCACAAATGAGGATGAATTCATTCGACCTACACAAACTAGGTTTGCCACAAATGTTTTGACTATGCAGGTATAGTCAAGTGAAGAAGTCCTTATATAAGGTAGATATTCTCTGGGAAGAGTATTCACAAGCCTATAAAAGGCAAGCTACTACAATTGTAGATATTATATTCAACGATGAATTTTGGAAATCATGCATGATGTAGTTAAAGATTTGTATACCTCTAATGAAAGTCCTTAAATTGGTTGATAGCAAACAAAGGCCTTCCATAGGATATTTGTATGAGTCTATGGACATAGCAAAGGAGAACACTAGAGATAATCTAAAGGAGAAAAAAAAAGAAGTTATATATGCCTATATAAAATATTATAGATCAAAGGTGGTATAGACAACTTCATTGCCCATTTTATGTAGCAGCCTATTACTTAAATCCTTTTATTAGATATCTTTCTATTTTACAAAAGATAGAGATGTCGAGTATGACATACTGGTCTGCATTGATGTATTAGTCAATGACCATATAGAACGAGATGCTATCCATTTAGAGATCTACAAGTACTATATTTGTTTTGTTATCATATGAAGAGATACCACAGTTCGATGTAGGACAACCTTGCATCCAGGTATTTGAAACATGAACTCTATGTTACTGTTAGCTACTTTTTGAGTTTTTGCCTATTGTTTAAATTTATTTGGTGTTTTACTCTTTCATGGCATTACTTTTTATTTTGCTATTCAGATACATGGTTGGATATGTTTGGCCTTGAATGTCCACATCTCAAAAAGTAGGCAATTAGAATCTTTAGCCAACATACGATTTCACATGTAAAAGAAATTGGAGTTCATTTGAACAAATTCACACCAAGAAAAAAAATAAGTTGGAACACAAAATGTTGAATAACCTTGTTTTTGTCAAATACAATATGAAGTTGAGAGAAATGTAAATTCAATGCATTTGTTATGCAAAGTTTCAAGTTTCAACTTACATTTCATAATATGTAATTATGCATTTTATTTTTTTACATATCAGTTAATTCTATGAGCATAGTTCATTTAGATGTATCGGATTCTTGGGTTGAACATGAAAAAGAAACACATTGTGCTTGATGAGAATGGTTTTGATTTTTTTAATAACCTTGAAGGACTAGAAGATTTTGTTGAAGGAGAACCATGAAATGTGAATATTGATATTCCATTTGAAGGCATTAGAGCAATTTTTGAAGACAATGATAAGGAAGATGAAGACCAAGATGTTGAAAAAGATATAACACATTGAGTGATGATAATCATGTGAACTTGTGATGACTACTGGTTAATTGATTATAACTTATATGTGATGAACTTTATGATGAGTTTTTCTTTTTATAAAATACATTTTCTTGAAATTTCAAATTTTAGGCTGTTTGTTATTTTTAGAGTCTTTAATTAAAAAATAATTTTGAAATATTATGAGATGGCATATGGCTCGGCCCATCCGATATGCGAGTGACACAATTGACTAAAACAACTTTAACTTCTTCATGTTAACTCGGATTGAAGCAAAATTCAAACCACAACTCCAGAATGCCTATGACAATTTTATTATACGTTTTAAACTAATAAGAAACACATCAATCCAAATATTTGTTACTCAAGATTATGTGTATTTCTTACATTTTCACTATCCTCTTGACATTTTGGATCCAAATCATATCTAAATATGACATCATTATAGATCTAGAATCCAAGTGCCAAATGGGGTATCATTTTTTTTTTGTTTTTTAAGTTGGATTTAAGATTAGAATTGCACTTGCTTGGGTTTTGGACTTTTCTCACTATATCTATTTTGGGTTTTGGACCTTTAGGCCATATCTTTTGGATATATTCTCCTATAATTTAGAGTGCTTCTCTATATTGTTCCCAAATTGCTCCATTTAGCTTGAAATTATATTAAAACATGAAAAAGGTCACCTTTTAAGAATATTCAATCAAAGCTTTTAAATGCACAGAAAACATGAAAATATGATACTAAAGTATGCATTCTTCTTGGCTTTCTAAATGCTTCATTTTTTTTACTTTTGTTTGTCCTCAAGCAAAATAGACTTGACCTAAGCTAAACATGTGAAAAACAAACTCAGTTTCATATAAATAATGGGTGCAGTGGGCACAACAATAATCTTTATAAAGCATTAAGTTATGCCAGCAAGCGCCATTTTGAAAGGATTTTTAATAACTATAGTCATTTAGCATCTTATGAAATGACATCTAAAGAAAAATTAATCTGCATTATCGTTTGACCTTATGCATCAGTTAAGCATATTAGCATCAATTCAGCCTCCACAATTAGTACATTATAGATTCATGCTCAAATAATCATTAGAATTTTTTTATGCCTATGATCATTATACTATTTGCACTGCAAATATATATATATATATATATATATATATATATATATATATATATATATATATATATATATATATATATATATATATATATATATATATGTTCCTTTTTATTTTGAACATTACTTTGTCACTCAAGTTTTCTACAACTATATTTCAAGCTTTTAACCAATTACTACAAAAATGGTTGGCCTGAGCACTGGACATGCTTGTTGGTGTTAAGAAGTCTATGAATGACAAAATAGTGCATGTATGTCTCTTCATGCCAAGTGCAAAGCTCCCTTAAACTTTTTTACTATAACTAAGTAGGCTTCAAGTGTCTATTAGAATCCAAATTTCTTAACTACACCATTTGCTTGCATTAATTGCCTCATAGAGTTCTTGAATCTGACTACTTAGACCAACCAATATTTATGCAAAAAGATCCATATACGTTCAATTTATCTTTTCCACACAAAATATTTATGGTGCTATTTTTCTCAAAATATATGCACAAGTCTAAAGATTCTCTTCCTTACACTAATATTATTATGCGTGCAATTTCATAACATATAAACAAATGTTGAATCCAATCAGATTTGTGGAATAATTTCATATATATATGACTAATATTTTTGTTCATCAACGCTAATCAAATGAAGGTTTAAAAATACATTTTAGTACCTATTAGTTTGAATCTGTTAAAGAAAAAAAAAATTATCAAGTACAACCTCACATTTTCCTCTGCAAAAAATCCACCATCGTCGGCAGTAAGTTATTAATGCTCAATTAAATGACATCCATATAATCATGTAAAAGGAGAAGATGAAGAGATATAGAACTCGAGCCATAGCTAATTCTCTTTTCATTCTTCATATGCAAAAATACTCAAAGGTGAATTAACATGAAAACACATATATACTTGATTATAATACAACAAGGCTTACAACAAAAGTAAATTTCTGACCTAAGAATTTAGACGTTCAGTGAGTCGTCTCCCATGCAAAGTAAGTTTGTTTATCTAATTTGTCAGATAAATAGCCTACCAATTCAAGCAATCCACCAAATGAATTGACTTTTTTCTTTCCTTGAAACCATCCAACTTGTAGGGATTGAGTTACTGCCCATTTACTAAAAAAATGCTAGGATTTAAGTTACCCTAAAAGGGGGTAGAGGTCAGAGTTGCACAATAAAACTCTCCTTGGTCTTAATATTTTTTTGTTAATGTGTTTATGGTGAAAATGCCTTAGTTTGACCCTTGTATATCTAGTTTGACATGACGTCTTAGTGGACTAATGACATCATATTTCTCTTGTATGTATTTCACGTTGTTGGCATCTAAGACAATTTTGACAAAACACATGAACATCCTTCTAATGAAATGTCAATTATAATACTTTAGTAACCACCTTATGACTATTAAAATGATATGATGTAATGAATCCAAGGAATGCTAGACTTCAAATGGATGAAATCTGTGAGGCTTGAGAGAGAGAGAGAGAGAGAGAGATAGGGAGAGAGAAAGCACTTCTCAGTGATGGAAACAAGAATGGGGAGAGAATGTTACATGTTGGAAAACTCTGAAAAGGCAGGGGAGTCTCCAAATTTATCGTCTTCTAGTGGACAAAAGGAAATTCAGGCTTTAACAAGCCGAGATTAGGCTTGCAAAGGCGATTCGATGGGCTATCGCTGAGAAAAAGAAAAAAAAAATTGATATCAAGAAGGCGATTCGATTTGGATGCCGATGAACATTGTTAAAAAAGGAAGAAGGCAAGATGCTGAATCTTGAAAACACGTTACTCAAGAAAATGACTCATATCATCCTTGGAGAAGAAAAAAACACAAGGAGAAAGAGAAATGTCTATTGAACCATGAAGCACAAATAAAAGGAAAAATAGAATTGGAACACTAGAATCTCGAAAACAAAAATCAAGGCCACGAAACACTCCAACCAAACAAATGAATTGATAGAAACATCTAGGTACTCGCAAGGTAAAAAAAATGAAACAGAATTTTCCTTTTGAGACGAACAAACGATATTTCGTGATATAGATGCATATCTGGTTGATGTGGAGCAATCAACATGTGTTAGCTCATGTGCTGCAACATTGTTCACCTTTTGATTTGTAGGATGTCAGCGGATTCATGTTAATGTGATACCATATTATGCTATAGCTCAACCTGGCTGTGGTGCAATCAACATAGTAGAAGCTTTGGTCTGCATCTTGCTTAACCTGACTGTGATACCATGTTATAGCTTATTGCAAGGAGAGTAGCAGGAAAACAGAACAAGCAAGATGAGTATCAAAGCATAAAAAAGATGCTCTGCAATTCTCATTAAGCTTGAGAGTGATCGATACATATTTACATATGCAAAGAAAACATGGAGAAAACTGAAAATTGGTACACGGTACACCATTGTGAGTAACAACAATTAGTTAGAGCCTGTTGATATGCTATCTCTAGGGACTTCTTGAGTGTCCCCTTCTAACAACTGCCTGCTACTGATTAGTTCTCTCTCTCTCTCTCTCTCTCCTGCAAGGACTTTGTTTTTGCCTTTGCTTCCTGTGTCAGGCTTCTGTCAGTTACCATTTTGTGTGCTTTTCCTATTTTTTAAATGCTTTCCCATTTTTTTGGCTAATTCTCTCATGGACCAAGATAAAAATCTTTCTCTATCTCTCTCTTAACGTGTTAGGTTAATTATTAGCTTTTACCAGTTACTAAAACTTAACATCTTATTATGTTTTATAAATGCAAGTTTGATTTATTAATCTTCCTAATATAAGATGTATCTTATATGGAACAGACGTTTTTTTTTGTGTCTTTCCCCTTCCTGTAAATTTGAGCATCAATCTTTGATGACTTCTATTTTTTAACTTTTTTTAGTTTTGTACTCATCAATTTAACTTGTCTCAAGTTGCATCTCCAATCACAAGTGATTCAAGAACAATTCATTTTGTTTGTGTATATATTTGTTTTTCTTTTCATGTTTCTCCTTTTTTAATAATGAAGATATTAGTGCTGCTCATACGTTTTTCTTCTTCTTTTTATGTGTATATTTGTACTAGCATACAGAAGATAAATTAGCAGTAACATCATTTTGATTTCTAAAAATCCACTATAATTCAAGTTGACTGCTTTCTTTTTTTTTTCCTTATAGTTTTTATATGCATTGTAATCCTAATTTTCTTCGGTTTTTTTAGTATTGTTTTCTTGATTATATTCTAGACAAATAAAAAAAATCCTGATTCCCATGATAATTTCATTACTTAATAAATGTACTTTAATTTAACTTTTTTTGTTGTCGTTACTGTCCCTTCAGACTGAACCAACCTCCAGCTGAACATTTGTTAAGCCCTTATCGAAGAATAAAGGCAGAGCACCTCACTTTATATCTCTCTTTCCTCAGCTTTCTTCTATGTTTGAACAATATAGTACGCAATGCCAGGTCGGGCACTTATTCCCTTGAGCAATATAATAGACAACCAAGGTGGAAATTAAATCTTTCTAGCATATTTGTTCAGTAGAAAGTTAAAAAAATCATGAACAACGACTTCCACCGGCTTATTAATTTGCTATTTGCTATTTGCATTAGACAGACAACATTTTTATGAACATTTGGAGAGTGGGGTGTGTGTGAGAGAGAGAGGGAGAGAGACCAATTTATATCGAAGCAGGGGTGGGAGATGATGAGAGAAACTAGTTATAAATCCACAAGATCTGGAAATTTATGGCAAGCTTGAGTGCACCAGATCTGGACTCGGATTAAACCCATATCGTATTTGGACCATTAACCTTAAGTAGGATATTCAAAATCCAATTTTGGTTATGGTTTCGGATCCAAATTATTAAATCTAGATTCAGATATCCAAATAAATATCTGATTGGATTTTGATTATAAAAGTCAGACTTTGGATATCCGATTGGATTTGGATTATAAAAGTTGGAGTTGGATATGGATATTAAATTTTAGAGTTGGATTCGTGTATGGTACAAAAGTATTTTCATTCACATTTAAATCCGAGTTTATATCCGATATATGAATATCCGAAAAGCCAGATATGGTAAATGATATAGTACTGTCTGTTGACATCCCTAAGCCTCATGTTCTTGTTTCAAAAAACATAATTACAAAAACATCTTATTTTTGCTTTAGAATAAGATGTACCGGATAAAGTGGTCTTCCTTTGTTTTGCTTGGCAACTAAAGGGTACTTAACATTGTATTTTAGAAACACATGTTCTTGTTACACATGCTTCAAAAGCACCTTGTTCTTGTTTAATGAAACATAACATAAAACCTCTTAATTTTTGTTTTGGAAAACCTGATGTGATTATATCCAACTTTTGATTGCTGAGTTTAGAAACAACATCTATGAAAATATAGAAATACTTTACACTATGTATTCCAGTAACATATTATTCTTATTGTTGAACGCCCTCTCGAATCTTACCTTGGGGAGGGACTCTTTTCAGGGTCAACAATCAGTACTTTCTCGTTATGTCCCAGCCTTGCAGAAAAGAGGAAAATCGTTCTACAAAATTATTTGAAAATCAAGTATCCTTTCATAAGAATAAGAACAAGTACCCATAAACAAAGATATTCATGTTAAACAAAGATACTAAAAAATCAAGTACCCTTAATCTTCTCATCTAATGATTGAGCCAGATTTTTGGAACACTATCAAGGAGTTCTATAATTAAACTCACATTTTTTATAAATGAAAATTACGTTATCCAACAAAGAATTTTGATTCCGAAATTATAGGCTCATTCTTGAATCAAAATTTCAGAATTGTTATTCTATCATACGGAATTATGATTTTAGAACTTTACAATTTTTTCTTCTCTCTTTAGGGCATATGTCATGATTCTAAGATTTTGATCCATTTTATCAAACACATTATTTTTAATTCTATAAGCAAAATTCTAAACTATCAAATACAAAAGAAACTATTTAACTTTAGAATCAGCCGTCAAATGCCCTATGAAACATTAGATATAGTGTTTGAGATAAAACTAAAATACTAGAAAAACTACGTTACCTAACCAAAGTGGCAGATTGATGAGACACTCAGTTGCGAACAAGAGTAGGACACTGATACGGGCCCTGCGGCAGCTACAGTGCTTACAGTCTGCGTCCTATCAGACACCCAAACAAAGATATTGGAACATCAATTGCCCTTCCAAGCATATGAATAAGCACAAGTTCCGTTCGGTCGTTCCCCCGAATAAGAATTGCCACCTTCCGCACAGCCCGCGCCGAAATACAGAGAGAGAGAGAGAGAGATGACGAAGGCTGAGAGTGAGACGAGCTCGGTGGCGTCCGATCTCATCGACTTCTTGAACTCCTCACCGACCGCCTTCCACGCCGTTGGTAGCGTTCTGTCTGTTTGTTTGTTGTGATCGTTCTTGGTCGCCGACCCGTGCTTTCTTTTCTTTTACCAACCAAGAGACCTTTGATTGATATATACAATTAAAGTTTCGTTTTAATGAAAAATTCAACTTCTTTCATGGGGAATCTGATCGGAAATCTTTGGCAGATGAGGCGAAGAGGAGACTGAGAGAAGCGGGATTTGTGCACATTTCAGAGAGAGAGGATTGGAAGCTCCACACGGGTGGCAAATATTTCTTCACCAGGAACCACTCGACCATCGTGGCCTTTGCGATTGGCAAAAAGTGAGGAAACAAGAAAAACTGAATATATTTATTCCTTCTTCCATTCGTCTCGCCTCCGTTTGGTAGAGTTCTTTCTTTCATTAGATAGCATGTTGATTGTCGTAGGTACGTTGCTGGAAATGGGTTTTGCGTGGTTGGTGCTCACACGGATAGTCCATGCCTCAAACTCAAGCCTATCTCTAAGGTCCAGTGTTCGTTTTCTTCTTCCTCCTAGAATGATTAGTCATAGGTCGATGTGTTTTTGTTATCTAAACCTTATTTTCCACAGTTGTTCTTCAGTGGCATTTACCATGGTCTGTTTTCTTTTTTTAACCCTTTGGTGTATGCATATCCATACAGTTCCTATTTCAGCAAGGGACCAATCCACTGTAGGTGCTTTAACGGGTGTTATTTTAACCTCTTCAGGTAACTAAAGGAGGGTACTGTGAAGTAGGTGTCCAAACGTATGGAGGAGGATTGTGGCATACATGGTTTGATCGGGATCTGACTGTCGCTGGCAGATTAATAATAAAGGAAAAGGATGACGCCTACAGGCATATGCTTGTAAAGGTTGGAGGGCCTATACTTCGTGTGCCAACGCTAGCAATTCATTTGGATAGGTAATTTTGTTGGGAAATTTTGTTCTTGCTTTAATTGGGGTGGATGGAAGGTGATTGTGTTTACATAAGAATTGGTTTAGCGTGGTCATACCATATGTTCAGTTATTTTTTCTTTCATTCTTCCTATTTCCTTTTAGCAGACAGATCGTGCACTTGCAATTCGACCTTTCTCTTATTCAGGTTAGACATCTTGTTTGAATTTATAAACTATGCGAAGTTCTGATTTTGTTGTTTCCTGTGGCAACTTGTTGTAGGAGCGTATCAGATGGCTTCAAGGTTAACACGGAGAACCATTTAGTTCCTGTTCTGGCAACTGTAGTCAAGGTAATTTGAGATGTTGTCCTTAGACTGTGGTTGTAGATTTTTTATATTTATATCGGGCTTCTAGAAGTATTATTATTGTTACTATTACTATTATTAATTTGCTATTGATATTGACTTATCAGAAGTACCAGTTCGATTGACAAGCAACGTTGTAAAAGGCGTATCGTATCGCGTATTAGTTAGGCTGACATATATGCCGTATCATAATGTATCTTAAAATTGCTTTTTAATTCATAAGAGATTTAGGAAAAATAAAGAAAAGTTCATAAAAATATCAAGAAAAATCATGACAAATGTGTTCTATATGAAAAAACTCGTGACACATAATGAACATTCATGATTCATCCTTCATGAGCTATAATATGTTTACAAGACATTAATAATAACTTATTAAGTTTAAAGTATTTTAGATCACTTCACAACATATATTTTTTCATTGCTAAATGAGAGTTTCTAATTAATAGCATTCATCCCTGATTGTCATCAATCAATACATATCGGTCTCCCACATACAAATTCCTTCACACCGACTATATTCTTTCTCAAATCGATCATTTATCACTCAAATCAACTTCTCTAAAGAACCTGCACATGCAAAGGCTCCCCTTCCCAAAGCTCTAGAAGTGTTTGGAATGAGGGAGAGAAGCATTTGTAAAACAAAAGGTGAAACAAAATGAAAAAAAAAAAAACAACCCTAGCTCCATATCGTAAGATAAGAAGTGTATCAGCCGATACACTATCGTTACACTTAACAAAGGTGTATCATTGGTGTATTGTTTAGGTTTATTTGACCTACATAATACGTATTACGATATGGGCTCATATCGTATACTGATAACACTGAACAAGATATCGCACATGTAGGAAATTTTCAAGTTTAGTCAACATATGGAAGAGCATGAGTTTCGAAATGAAAAAGCAAAAGGAGAAAAAGTTAAAGTTTCATCCTCTGTATGTAGTTTAGCAAAAAAAAGCGGTTGTTTTATTCCAGTGGAAGGTTCATTGTGCAAATGATGTTGTTTGCTGGAGAATTATTTAAGTATACAATATGTCACCACTTGAATCAGGACTCAGGAGTTTGATCAAATTATGTACTTGACTGCATGTTGGATGCAAGTACTGGAAATGGATTTTATATGTTCAATAGTTTAGTTGCTCTCTTTGTGCCTCTTGAAAGAGGAAGAAAATGCATATGCATGTCAATTAAAGCAGTTTTTTTGGCATTATTCAGTTCAATATAATAATGCTAGGATAACAACAACCTTTCATGCTTCCAAGGTTTTGTAATGTGCTGTGACATTTTCATGGGGAACAGCACCTGGTTCAAAAGAATTCATTGCTCAATCAGCAGTATAAGACCCTAAGGCTAGTACCCTCATCCCAAGGCCTATATGTGCATTGTTTTGCACAGGAGACTGATGGCCATGATGTTCCAATTATGACTGCCATTAAACAGTCATGGCTTGCTTTGCTAAGCCAATCCTTTCAGTTTCAGGTCCATAATGCTGCAGTTTTCCATTTCTCAATTCAAAAGCAGCAAACTTAAGAAGTTAAGATTGCATTTTTGTAGACCCCCATGCTGAGGTCGACCACAAGCTTGATGTTCAGCTCTTCAGTGCTCGAATCCTGACCATGGTCACTTGGTCTATCAGTTCAACTTGAATTGGGTGTTAATTAAGACTATATTCATTTCTGGGTAGGAATTTTTATGTTCTTCCCAACTCACAGATTGTTTGTTTCTTGGTCTGAACCTGTTTCTTCTACCTATGATTGTTCCTGTCGTGTGTATGCATAATAGTTGCCTTGTTCATGGTATGCAGGCTTTCATGACATAACTATGTTAGTTTTTCTGGTTCTTTTTCTTTACTCATATGTGCCTGAATGCATTGCTAGATAATAAAGCCTTGACATTTAATGATTTAATTTAAGAACATATGAGGTCTGTGCAACGTTGTTAAAAGCACTGGGTGCGGCCTAGGCGGTGAATTGAGCTTAGACCCTAGGTAGAAATAGGCACAATAAGCAGTTGAGAAAAACAAAGTAAACCAATAAAATGCAATACTTCTTAAAACTAACAGTTACCTAAAGCATTTCTTAATGAAAAAATTATGATTACTTACTTGTAACAACAGAAAAATTAAAATGCTTGAAAACACTCAAAGATTCCATAGAATAATAAACATGCAAAAGTTTGAAAGAGCAAATTTAATAAACTTGAGCAATCGAAAGTTAAGCTTAAAGACTATATTAGCATACTATCTATCATTACTACTTTGCAATATTTTGAAGCACACAAAATCTTCTAGTTTCCTAAAGATCAACTTATAAACTATGTCACAGTGGTTTGTGGGATATGCCCACGTACCACTACCAGTACGGCGGTGCACTAGTACTGATACGGCGGTACGGCAGTGGTATGGCTTGGATCAGTTCTCGGTCGGAACTGATCCAAACCATTTTTTTTCATTTTTTCTTACATTTTAACCATATTTTTGTTAGTTTATTGATGTTTTATGAGATTACATGTAGAAATTTTGAAAGAAACTATTAAAAATGGTCTTAACAATGTGTTGTATATGTATATAGATATAGATACACACTTTTTTTTGCCATACCCCCCCCCCATACCAAAATTTTCTAAAATTGCAGTACCCGTGCCCACTTCCCCATACCCATACCCATACATGTACCCATACCTATGTGACATAGACTATAAATCTCTATTTATAATTTCTAAAATTTAAAAGCCTACATTGAAGCCTAAAGTTACTAATTTAATCTTTTTTAGGGAATGCAAATCCTCAACTAAGTCACATGGGTATGTGTGATTTGCCCATGTACCCGTGTTGGTATGCGGGTACAGCAATACAGGTTCATGGGTATGGCTGTACTTTAAAACATAAAAAAATTATATTTACAAACTCAATTTTTTCTTTAATTTCGATTTTTCTCTTCTTTTGTATTTCTCTTCCACCAAGATTCTATATTTTCCTCTCATTTTTCTTTGATTTTGAAA
Organism: Nymphaea thermarum; assembly: GCA_011799765.1. Classification (NCBI taxonomy): domain Eukaryota; kingdom Viridiplantae; phylum Streptophyta; class Magnoliopsida; order Nymphaeales; family Nymphaeaceae; genus Nymphaea; species Nymphaea thermarum. The sequence goes on from JAANDH010000417.1 coordinate 199,976, forward strand.
ATTTTTGTGGATTATTATATATATTTATATATACACTCTATCGTACCCACGTATCCAGAATTTCTAAAATCGCGATACCCGCACCTCCGTACCCGTATCTGTATCATACCCATACCCATGTGACATTGCTTGTCATAAAATTGTATTCTATTATAATTCTAATAAACAGCGAAGAAAAGTATATATATTTATATATACTTTCTCTCTCTCTCTCTCTCTCTCTCTCTGTGTGTGTGTGTGTGTGTGTGTGTGTGTGTGTATGTGTGTGCGTGTGTGAGAGAGAGATAGAGAGATATATATATATAGATAAAGCCTTGCCCCAAATGCAAGTTTCTTGAAAATGCTTTGCACAAGTGTTCATGTCCAAACTGTTGTGACATAGCTACGTTCTACTTTTGTTACCCTTTATGATGGCATTAAATCCTTAATGAAGAGGCAATACATCAGAGGAAAATATAGAGAAGCACATTCATGTAAGAGTTTAGGTAGGATAATATGTCAGACTGAAAAGCATAGAGAAACACATCCATGTTTCAAGCAAGGAGTCCACATAGGATCTTCTGTCAAAATATTGAAACTGATTCTATTTTGAATTTATGATATTACCAGAGAAACAAGCTTCTTGTCCAGTCGTCTATACTGAGTTTGTACTGTTTCCTCTGCCTCTTTTCAAATGCCATCACATGGTTGATGTTTATAGCATCTCAGGCTGAAGTGAACAAGCTGCCAGCTGAAAATGTATCACTAGAAAATGATACTGAATGTGATGGAAAACATGGTGATGAAAAGAAGTCTGTGGCTAACAAGAAGCATCATCCTGTTCTACTGCAGGTATCCAATAGTCTATCATTCTTATGAGGGTGACATCCACTCTCTTAATAAATTCCATCTTTAGAGGAAAGATTTTTCCATATTGTAAGCAGTTGGTTGTGCAATAAATGCATTAATTTTGTTAGGTATTCATATATATTTCTGATGGTTGTACCCTTGTATTATCTTTCAGTTGCTTGCAGCTCAAGCTGGATGTGAACCAGGTGAAATATGTGATTTCGAGTTACAACTTTGTGATACTCAACCAAGTGCAATTGGTGGTGCTGCTAAGGAGTTCGTGTTTTCAGGCAGGCTAGACAATCTTTGTATGTCATTTTGCTCTTTGAAGGTAAATAGTTGTCAGCTAAGAGATATAGAAACAGTTCTATGCGAATGTTTTCAATCGTACCCAAACAGATGTTGTGTTAACAGCATGCAAAATCTTAGGTGCTTTTCTACTTTTCACCACCTGTCTGCATTACCTTTTGGGCCTTTGGCATAATTACCATAATAAGTAACTTTGTTTAGAGTAGCAAGGATTTTATTGTTTCATTTTCTCTTTCCGACTTCTTTCATGATTTCTGACTTGCTGACACTGGGATCACAGCCATAGTGTGTATAGTGATTGGATTTTAAATGGTTTAGCCTTGATGCCTCGGGAGTAGGTTGTTTGGCTGCATTGTCTGTTAAACTCTTTACTTTTATGTATAAGAAGAATAATTTTAGCAGTTGAATAATTAATCATTCAGGAGGTCAAATGGAAAACATAAAAGTTGAAAATTTGTTGTGTCCTGTTGATCAATCCCGATTCCCCACATGCTTCTTCAATCCTCATCAAATTTCAGAGTTGATGATAGAAAATAAGTTGGTCTTTGTTTTGTTTTGATGCAGGAATAATTTCACATTCATCCATTCTCATCCACAGAGCCTTGTCTAACTTAAACTAGTTGTAGTAACATTATCAGCGTCAACTAGTAGAAATAGCAAAATCACCTGTAAAATTGTGGGGAATGTGAAACTATATTGTTTCCTTTCCAGTTTAAAAAGTCATTTTCACCTTCAAATTTTCATTTACGTTTTTGTAAATGGCTGAATGTTTATGTGTGTATTTGTTGTATATATAGAGCTGGTGTGGACAAAGTACAGAAGAATCATTTTACTGCGTAAAATAATCCAAATTATGTAAGTGGTATACACATTCAGTTCCATAGGAATTACCTCTTGGGTTGTATTGTTTCAACATGCAAGAAGTTTTTATAAGAGGTAAACAATTTGACAGGTATGGAATTTCTATAAATTTCAAGGGTTCATAAAATCATGGGTTTTCTTTAATGTTGGATGAAATGATAGCCAGTCAAGTTGCAGATCATGCTAAAGATTGATGCAAGTTCAGGTCATACCTGCAAAAGTTGAAACAAAGATATATGGTCACTGTTTGGGGTAAAATTTACCCATTTTGTAAGGAAAAGAATGAATGTGTGTAGGGTGCAACTTCACAACCATTCTTGATGCAACAATTTTCCATTCATACTGATTTAGTATTTTTTGTCAATCATATAATTAATTGTATCTCTACACTTATTAATAAGAAATATCGTTTTAGATTACAGAGTTTCAATATTGTGCTTTGTCATTTAAAGAATGAAAAGCCAATAGACAAATCTAGAATGTTACAGTGTAAAGCATTGAGGTCCATTCATTTTTCAGCAGTGTTGACTACAAAATATGGTCATGATTTGAAAGATATAGCTATTTGGATGAATGACTAAAATTTAGATCTCTAGAGTTTGTGATGATGCTACTTATATGTGCACGTACAAACAATGTCTCTTTAGAGTTGTTTTTTTATTCCCTATTTCAGATGGTTTTGAAGGATGATTGTCATGTATAAGACAATTTCCTGAAGTAGATATTCTTAAGGAGGTAATCTGAGTACATGTTATCGTGAAGTAGTTAGGAGTTTAACTGAATGACCTTTTTCTACCTATGCATCTTCATTACAACAATCGCAGGCACTAATGGATGCTACATCATCTGAGGATTCTCTTAATAATGAGACTGGTGTAAGGATGGTTGCTCTGTTTGATCATGAAGAGGTTGGATCTAACTCAGCTCAAGGGGCTGGATCTCCTGCTATGCTAGATGCCCTAGGGAGAATCACAAACTGCTTTAGCTCTTCAGATTCCAAGGTAAAACTGGTACTGTAGTTCCGTTCACTACGTTACTCCAGCTTTTAAATTGCATTTACCAAACAGATCAATCTATTCTAGTTAAGTAAACCATCTTTCCGAGATTCATATTAATGTCTGTTCCATCTGTAAAATTTTGCCAGCTTATTTTTCATTTGTCAATCCTCATTTTTTTTGTTGCCTCTGTATCCCTGGTTCATCTGACTGTTTGTATTTGCTGTTATTGTATCAGTGCAGTTGTTTCTAACATAAGCCATTTAAATGAGTGTATTCAAGTAGCCTGGCAATATTTTGGGAGGGCACTAAGTGGGGTCATTTGACTCATAATGCAATTAATATGCATCTGTTTTATGCAGGCTCATATTTGTTAGTCCTGATTCCACGCATATTCACTGATAAACATTCTCTCATGGGTGCAGCATGATCTTGTTAGTCAATATATATGTCTCACCCATGTTTTATGAGTAGGGTGCTTTGGCCATTTTAATCTCATGGGTGTTTTATGGCAGCCTAGGTAATCTCAAATAGATCTTTCATCCATGCTTTCTTAGTGTCTTCTATGGAGTTATTGTTGCTCCTAAATTTTAGCCAAAATAATCCATGCAGCACTTCTTCCCCTGCAATGCTTCTGGGAATTAGTTGATCTTAAGTCAAAAAATCAAATCAAATTCCCTGAGAAAATCTTTGATCAAGACTAATCTTATAAGTCTGAGTTTAGTAATTTTGGCAATAGTAATCACAGAAAACGGGACAACCAGCAAGGCCACATTGTTTTTGTTGTAAATTCTTCTCTATTGATCACTTTTTTCTCTTCTATTAGAACTTATCATTTTTAGCTTAAAATCAAACACATCACTTGGTGTGGATGCATTTGCATTCAATTAACGCATAACACCCTTGATGTTGAACCTATTGACCAAGAAGAATATGAGGTTACGAAGAACCATTGTGCTTATGTTGCATCTGCCTACTGTAACAGTATTTCCATTTGCACCTCTTTTCTTATTTATATTGATTTGGTGATTTACATTGATCTCAGCTCATTGAGAAAGCTATACAGAAAAGTTTTCTTGTCTCCGCAGATATGGCCCATGCATTGCATCCAAATTATATGGTAAGACATACGAGCCATCTTCAATCTCTTTGTAGCCACATTGCTGGCCATAAATTAACATTAGAGGGTGTGACCCAATTACAGAGCAAACATGAAGACAACCACCAGCCGAAGTTGCATGGAGGCCTTGTTATCAAGCACAATGCCAATCAACGGTATGCAACCAATGCAGCGACGGCATTTCTATTTAGAGAGATTGCAGAGAGGCACAATATTCCCGTTCAGGTTAGTTCCCTAACCGCCTAGTGCTTTATATTCCCAAATTCCATCTACCAACAGTCAGTTGGCCTGACCTTAGAAATTTCTGGATTCTTCACCTAGTCTGGCATTCTACTACAGGATTTTGTTGTTCGCAATGACATGGGATGTGGTTCGACCATTGGTCCTATATTGGCCAGTGGTGTAGGGATCCGTACTGTGGATGTTGGTGCTCCTCAGCTGTCCATGCACAGCATAAGAGAGATGTGCGGTGTTGACGATGTGCTTCACTCCTATGAACACTTCAAGGCTTTTTTCCAGGAATTCTTTAGTCTTGATGCCAGGCTAAGTGTGGATTTCTGAGAGGACTGCCGTAGCTGTGACCCACTGCCCTTTGGACTTATTGATTACATGTCACTCTTTCTCGTACTGAACTAAATGACGTTTAATTGAGTATTTGTAGTACATCTGCTTCGCTCTCTCTCTCTCTCTCTCATCTCATTCCATTTTTTTCCTTATTTTCTCTTTTATTCATCTCTTCAAATGAGATAGCTCTCAAATCTCATTTTTTGAGTCAAGAAGCTATTGTTGAGTGCACTGAGAGCATGAGAAGATGAGATGACATTTCATTCTATGGTTCAAACATGTTCTTTCTTTTGTTGAATGTTGCTTTCTTTTGAGATATCGTTCATGTACGGTTGATTAATTTTTCTTATATCTCTTGCGACTATGTTGCCTTGTTGCTTCAACATTAAAGTCAATAGTCTATACATGTTGAAGCATGTGAAGATTATATTTCACTGCCAGTTCTAGATCCTAGGGAATAGAGAACTCTTCGGCTCTCGCCCAGGCGGTAAGCCTGGGCATCGGGCTTGCTTGGGTACTCAACAGATACCTGGCCGAGTCGGCCTGATTATATTTCTTAGATTGTTTTTATTTAATAATAATTTTATATTTTATTATTAAAAAATTATATTAAAAAAATTATATTATATTTAAAAAAATATTTTAAATGGGCCGAGCCTGGGCTTGGGTATCGGGCGTCAAACCCGACTCTTATCGGGCCGGGTCGAGCCGAGCTGGCCGATGCTCAGAATGGCGGTGGGATTAATCTTTGTGCTGACCCGAACACAAGTAAAATCAGATGGTCATAACCAAAATGTTGTTGAATGCTGGACCATGCAAGTGCTTAAACAACAAATCGCCTAGCCCTTACACCTGCTTGTTTCTTTGGGGAATTCTGCAAAACAAACATATAACTGACCAGGAAGGTGAGAATTGGAGGAATATATCTATAGACTAGATTGTTTCAGTGAAGAAGGTAATCATTGTTATCAGCAGAGAAAGATACCATTGAAGGTTATTGATTGATGTATTCAAGCTATCGAAACTAATAAAGAAGCTACGGTAATCTTGCAACTGGAACGTATCGACAGTAATGTAACAATGCATTCATCGTATCAAGCGTGCCGATGAGCTTTCATTAGATAAAGGTCTTGCTCGCCCAAGCTGCCATCATCGATTCGGCTGTTGCTAAGCTTCTATGGAAGTAGGTGAACGTGCATGGGACTATAATTCTGGGCGTAGGTGAACGTGCATGGAACTATAATTCTGGTTTCTTCTTTCTCATTGCCTTCATCTTTGTTATGGTATTAGAGCAATTCGGTCGGCGTGCAGGATCAGGTACTTTTGAGGCTCAGTTGAGAGAGGTGGGAAGCAAGCGGCTGATCTATTGCTTTAGATAAAAGCAAGGAAGGAGCTGATCTACTGCTTTAGATAGAAGCAAGACCGTAGCCAGAATTTTTTTTTTTTCATGGGGCACTAAATATATAGTAGATAAACTTTCAATTGGCCTTGGGGCAGTGACTTGCGTCTCGTTGGGCTGCTTTGCATAACTGAACCCAGGTCCACCGAAATTATAGATAAAGCTACTCGGAATCAATTGGCAAGAGGTCAACGATTACAGGAGTTGCTCAAACAATCCTAATCATCCTCTCTTGTGGTGGATGAACAGATAGTTACTATTTATAAGAGTATTTCCCTACAATTCATGGAGATGTTTGGCTGATTGGGGTCCATATTCATGGAGCAAAATCTTTAAAAGAGCTATTGTTGAACCGAACTTGGACTGAGTGAGATGTAGGGACATGCCTCGAACTAGACTAGGCTATTGATTTCAGGTTTTAACCCTGATAGATCCATTTTAAGACTATTGAAAGTCCAGTTCCCTTGAATTCAGGGATGACTTGGGATCGCCTGCCTGAGGGTAACTACTTTTCCCTTTCCGTAGGTTTTGTGTGATCTGTTTTCATTAATTTTATTCTTCGTTGTATTCTTTATGGAATCTCTGAGCAAGTTTCTGTTGGAAAAAAACAAGCTCAAATCAAATGAGAAGATTTACAAATGGAGATGATGGCTCACAATAACTTGTAAATAAACACTTATTTACCATACACATATAAAAACAAGATGCTCCCATCTGAGCTCCAAAATAAAACCCATATAATCTAACAGCTCTCTAGTCCAGTATGTTATATTAAGAATAGCTATAAAGGGGCGTATAGAATGAAACATACCAAAAAGCTTATAATCACCAAAATGGATATACAACAATGCAAATAAAAGGTAGAAGTGAAAAATATTACATAAAGATGAGTATGCAAAAGCTCTTTTCACTTGCCTGAATGTCAACAAGATAAAAGAGAAAAGAATGAGAGAACGGCCCTAAATAACAAGGGAAGCTGATTCCTTCTCAATCTCTCACTTTCTCTCCTCTCCCAATCCCTTTTATTCCGGTGAAAACCTGCTGAGGGATAGGCACTCATCCATTTTATTAGCCAAAAAATGGGATGTATACAGCAAAAAAATGAAATCCTTGTCAGGATGATTACATTACCAAAAAGAAATTTGACTGAAATCTCAGCCAACTTGGCTCATAACACATTCTTTATATCCCCTATCACCGGAGCATAAACAACATATCTCAATCCCTTTTATTGGTTCAAATGAGTCCTCTCTTTCTCTCTTGCTTTCCCCAAGAAAACACCATCAAAAGGAAACATAAAGAAGCCCCAAGTCAAGAGAGCACAGTCCACTCCCTTTTCTTTAAAGCATTCTTTTCAAAATTTTCAAAAAATGTCCAAAACATTTCAATAAAATTTTCATTTTCGAGCTCTTCATACATACAAGTACGAGCTCAAAAGTTGACTTTCATCGTCATCTTTTTTGTCTATTTTTACTTTGGATTGGATCGTGTATAATGAATCACAGCCACAAGTGCACGTACATGGATACACGGTCTATGTTAAACTATCAATAAATTCATGCACAAAATGTAAGGGTCTAAACAATCATCACAAGAGAATACTTTCAGCCTCGTGTGAGCTATCGAACATTGTCTATGAAATACGTGCATACCATGGGCTCGGAAACACTATGTATCTTTGTTATCAGGGGCGGAGTCAATGGGGTCCGCATGGATTCTAGTTTCACCTTTTTTCTTAAATTACATGTAAATTTTAGAAAATTTAACTCGTCATATATAAAAATTTTGAAAAATAATATTTCAGCCCATGTCAAAATTTAAAAACTTTAATTCGGCCCCCTTCATAAAAAATTTCTGGCTCCACCCCCCGCAGTCCATCAAAAAATAATGTTTTTCAAGAAAAATTGGTCGACCTTCCCTAAAATACCTTGTTACTCCTACTGCTAGCAGCACAAATTATTATGTTTGATTAGAGAATGTTCATAAATATATATAAAGTTTAGAAGTTTTAAACTGGGAAATGCTCGTTCCTTATCTGTAATAACCAAAGTTACTATTCAAATATATATATAATTTTTACATTAGCTGAACATCACATCGTTTGCTTAAAATTAAGAAGCTGCCGGCGCCCAACCGAATCATGATGCGCTATAATAAAATAATTTTCTCAACCAAATACATAATCGGACTTTCTTTTTATTACTAGGCTTTAGTTTAAGCGCGCGGCCAGTGGGTTGATGTAAGAAATAAGGATGCATTTGAGATAAAGAGCGATATTATATTCATTCTTTTTAAAAAAAAAAAACAATGCATGTGATCATATTTTATTACTTTTTAAAGATGATATGAGCTAATTATTATCATGTTGAAGATCATATGAAAAAAACTGGATTTTCTCAAAATGTGTTCACGAGTTATTGGCAACTCAAAGTTCCCTCGGCGTCTTATATATTCGTAATTACAAATTCATTTGCCTTTTGCATGAGTATTTCACGTGCATCAAACTTTTAGGAAGAATTTTTCAATTGAAAAAGAATTTTTTTCCTTAAAAATAAGAAAGTAATTAGTGGCATCCAAAGCATTTTTTTTTTATGATATACGCATAGTTTGTTAAGCACATGAGTAATGAATCCATCGCTTATCGATCATATATGTCAGAAATGACGGTCTCTTTCGGTGCTGCTTGGGCCACTTGTCAAAACTATAACAAAAAGATGGTATTCCTGTTTCAAAAAACTTAGCCTAGCTGGTTGGATTGGCGAGCTGATGAGAATATGGTTGTTAGTTCAATTCTCATAATTGTGGATTCTTACAAGTGCTACTCATGTGAATTGCTAATTGTGGCATTTACCACACTAGAATTGAAAAATGTACTATATATGAATCTTGAAATAACTCTTGAACCTTTGAGGAGGAAAAAGGGAGGGTGACTTTCTTCTCCAGTGAATTGCCACTTACAAACGTTTCACAAGAAGTTACCCCCTAACATATATCTCATCTTATGTGGTGGAAAATGACAAAAATATCCTTGATGGTAAACAAGAAGGTTTCCCTTTCAGATGGCAAAAGTGGAATTCAAAAAACGACTTCTTCCTTCATTTGGCGATTAGTCACGGACTAGTTTCGAAAGCCCCAAAACGGGAAAGATTTAAACTTTCATGACGGTTTCATAATGCAGAAAATCGCTGAAGTAGCAAGTGGGGATGCATCTCCGCGTGACTCCTATTCTTAGCTAATCGGTTTCTGAGATTCGAACTACCACCAAGTTCAAACCAGAACCTGTTCAGTTTCAAATCTTACGAAACACGCTTTCTTCTCTCCCTCTATATAAGCAGCATTCAGTCGCACAACTCCTCCCAAACTTGAATTACACCAGTTCAGTCGAGTCTTCAGTACGTCCGGAAGCCGCTTCCTGAGTCATCTTCCTCCGTCTGTGATACCAATGGCAAACGGAGCCATACCAGCTCTCCTTATCATGCGTATTGCTGCTGTTCTGCTGCTGCTTTCCACAACTCCTGGTATATATATATAATTAATCCAGTAGCATTACTTCATTTCCTGCAACTGATAAAATCTCTTTTAGCTGCTAGATAGTTCCTTAACCGAGAACTTCTGTAATTACGAACTGATGTTACTGTTCTTGTTGCACCAACTTTCAGTTCTGCAAGGTGGGATGCAGGTGGTCGTCGGTCAGGTATGACCCGAAAGTGGTGTCTCTTAAAATTCAAATTTACCTTTCCTTCAACAAAAACAAGTTCGAAAATTTTGAAGGAAGAAAAACAAAACAAAAAAGAACCAAAATTGGAGGTGGTGTTGGTAGCAACTTCTAGTGTTTAATTTGCAGATTTCACGTTGTTAAACGTTTCAGGGTCTTCCGCAACAGATGACATGGTGCGTGGCAAAGCCTTCGACGGTAGATTCCGATCTGATCAACATCATCCAGTTTGCTTGCTCTCAACCGGAGGTCAACTGCAGTGCGTTTAAACCAGGAGGGCCATGCTCTCTTCCAGACACCTACATTAACCACGCTTCGGTTGCCATGAACCTGTACTACCAAGTCAATGGAAGGCTCCCCCACCTCTGCTACTTTGGGGGCGCCGGCCTCATCGTCATTGACGACCCAAGTAAAGCTTCATGCTCCACTACTTTCATCTTGTCATCTCTCTTTCTGAAAAAGAAAGTTCTTAAATATTTCATTATTCAGTCTTAAGTTATCATGGAACATATCACTCGAGAGGCAAAAGCTACCCCCTTTTCCCTCGTTCTTTTAAGTCCATGGTTGTTTTGAGACCTCGATGGTCTCAATTATTGTGCATGCTACCATGCTACCATTTGTAATCTCAAAAAGTTGCACCTACAACCTACAAGAATCAAACTGAAAACACATCATTTTGTCTGTCCCTTCATACTACACTTATTATAGTCTAATATCGACAGCATTTACTTGTTAGTTTCGTCATATATAGGACTAGTGACGGCTAACGCCTTGTTTCATTTAAATTCCATGCAGGCTATGGAAGCTGCAAAGCTTAAACTTCAAGTTCTCAGGAGAATAAATGAAGGGGATATCTGATCTGCTGTTTTGAACCCCTTCGTGTTGGTTACTTAGAACTCAGATTACTATGTAATAATGATTGATGAAGGAGGATTAGTGGTGATGAAAGTCTCCTTTCCTTTGTCTTCTGTTGCTTTTCTGCTAAGTAATACTTACTTTGTTATAAATATGTGGACTAGTAACTCCCCAAGTTGCTGATTTTCCCCTTTTATCAGAATAAGACCTTCCGAGTTTCAGATCCAGATCCACCATGAATCTATGCATGTATATATACATGTATACATATATGTGCAACTTGTTGTACACGTTTAGCAGGTAGACCGTAGAAAAAACGTTTCCTCATATCTTGATAAGCCCAAGAAATCTCTACGAATTTGAATCTCTCAAGGCAAATAATGATTACAGAGGAGTTCGTCACTGCCTATGGCAACATTATGCTAACAAAATTCATGGAACTCTTTCTAATTTGGTGAATAGCAAGTAAGCCTAGTGCAGCGCTTTAATTTGATCTGATCTTGCAACGTTTTTCTTCGAAAGTGCGAAATCGATGGGGCTTCAATAGCTTGAACTGCTCCTCTTTTTCTCTTTATTTTTTTTTCAGGGTCACGGTTGCCTCCCTATCCTAACAACTAAGGGTGGGCAATGAGTCAAGTATTCGACGGATAGTTGGTTAGCTGCCCTATGATGGGCCCGGCATGGGCTGGTTACAATTACAAAAAAAGAAAAACTCACTAGGCTGGGCTAGCGAAAGTTATTGGGAGCCTGACTCGGCCCGATGCATGTTTTTATTTTGTTATCTCTCTCTCTCTCTCTCTCTCTCTCTCTATATATATATATATATATATATATATATATATATATATATATATATATATATATATATATATATATATATATATATATATATATATATATATATATATATAAAGCATGGTGCCGGCTATTAGCTCACTTAAGAACTTTTGGTTTATCACTGATGTCTCCCTTATAAACTTTTGTGTGTCACTGATGACTCACTTAAAAACTTTTAGCAGATGCCAAGGCTTTTTTAAAATAGTAAAATATAAAATGTTATGGGTTTCAAATATGAGTTGACAAAGAAAATGAATACCTAACAGGCATAAATGACTTGACGGACACGTCCAACCCAATAAGTAAGCAAGCAGGGCTTGGGCTGCCAACAAAGGCTTTCAGTATGACCCAAGCCCAGCTTGTCGAGGCATCGGCCGGCCTAGCCAGGCCCATCCCGATGTCCAGCCTTACTAACAACCCTGCAAAGAATTGCAACTTCAACTTCAAAGGATAAAAAAATTCATAGGTCAAGTTAGCACAGTTGCCACAAAATTCTCGGTAATGGGGAAATCACCCTTATTTGGGAGTTTCCTCTAAACCAAGGCTGCCTAAACTTAACGAATCGTTGCCCCTGCAAGTATAAGCCATGTAGCTCACATTTGTGACATCAACTTTGATTAGTATCAGTCATCGCATAGGGGCAGAGGCAGTGGGGTCTTTCTGGGGAATACATACTTTTTGAAACTTTAATTCAGTGTTGAAACTTGGGTGAACTTGGGTCCAGTTATATGGAGTAACTTTATGAGATCCAGGTCATTGCGTCATGGTCAATTGAAAATTTGGTAACCATATAGTTAGTGCTCCATGAACAAAAAAAAGTTCTGGCTTGATCCCTGGTCTATCGTTTCCTATCAGTCGCATTGGCCTCCTCCCTCCCCAAAGAATGTGGCACGGACCAATTTAGACACCGTTCTATGTCAGCCGATTCCTATGGGGTTTAGAAGGAAGATGTTGCAGGGAGAACAGGAGATACCCAAGAACATCACCTCATACGTATAGGTATTTTAAAGCAAAATTTATTGTCGATGCGTTTTACGTTTTCTAATTCTGCAAGTAAAAGCCTGTTTGACAGGTTCTAATTGCGGTTGATAAGCCTAGGCAGCTTTGATGCTGATCAATACATTGGCATACATGCCATGAATTGAGAAGCAAAATCATATCTACTGATCTGGTTTGCGAATTTTAGATGTCTTTTGGCAGTAGACACTTTGAGAGTATTCCATGAATCTACCTAAAAGATTGGAGCATGTTTATCGTACGCTAACACTATTATTCGATAAACCTACTCCAAGTTTTGAGGCACATTTATAGGATACTTACAAAATGTCTCTACCACCAAACTATTCCTTAAAAGGCTGTTTGGCAATGAAAATTCATTTATGAATTTACCTCAATCTTTATTGCATATTCATGAAACATTGTACTCATAGAAGTCTATTATTAAGTTTTTACTTCTTGGTTTGAATCCCAACCACACCTGGTGGCTTATAACTGAGGCCTATGTCTGCTTAAGCTTACCCAAAGCGTTGACGCGCACCTTTAAATCAAACGAGGGTTTGCACAGGGAACCATGTCCACCTTTAAGACACTGGAGGGCAGGAGTTTGAGAGATTTTTAGCTTGTTATGAGCTTTATAAATCTCCAATCTGGAACTTGTAGAAATCCAACTGGATCTACCTAGTCAAACAAGACTGCGTTCTCAAGCACATTTCGACACCCCACGTCCATTACAGCCTCAATCTTGGAACTACATCTCTTGCTTGCCATTGGTGCTGTTGAAAAATTTGCATGCAGCCGGCCCAAAAGATAATAGCTGCCACCAGGATTAAACCTAACATGGATCTGGTGTAGTACCTCTAATTGATCGGAAGGTCAGCTATCCTCAAATGTTTACTGAACCAAAACTATTGGTTGCGACTTGCTTGTTCACATTTCGATTTACCAAAATTTAGTACATGTGCATGTTCATAAATTAGAAAAGGTTATTCAGCATGGTTTGATAATTTCTGCTGATTTTGCATATAGGAACCACCTGGACATAGAAAGCTTCTATTATCTACAGTAAACAGAAGATGCATAGCAATTACATGAATCGAAAGAGAACTCATTTCACAAACATATTCCAAAATCATACGGTACAAGATGGACTAGGGGCTGTTCTCTAACTTGATAGACGAAAGGTAGAACCTATTGTTTTCTGATCTGTGATGCTAGTATCAATCCCATCTGTGATGCTAGTATCAATCCCACGCATCTTTTCCATAAATTTTCCTGGCCTCTGCTCTCTTTTTCTCAGCCCTCTTTTCTAGCCGCCGCTCCTCTCTCGCACTACTGTCGTTCATAACTTTTTCCGTGATAACATCGAAACCAGGAATTGTTTTCTCTAGCTTTTTGCACACACGGTAGCTCAACTTGCTGAAGATCCGATACATCCTCTGCATCAAAAAAATGAATTCACAAGTTACCCGGTTGTCCAATTAGCTATTTGTGAAGCTTTGCTAAAGGGCCAAATCTCACACACACACCCCATAAAATAGAACTCAAAGCAAAAAATTACCATAAAAAAAATTACCCACTCTTTAACAGAGCAACTGGAAGCCCGCATGGTTGCATCTAACATGTGCAAAAGACTAAAAACAAAAACAAAAAAATGATGATTCTAATTCAACGCATCAAACATGCTGATTGGATGTACAAATCCACAAAGAAATAAATTATATCATTGCTTTCCACCGGAGTGATGACATGATACCCAAGAAGATCAAGCAAAAATGTTACCAGCCATCCATGAATCCCAAAGAAAATATCAGCCTTCACATGAGATGCTTGTCCCATTCCCAGTCTTATGCAACCCATATTGCTTAACCGAATCTTTACATAATCCCAATACACCAATTGTTCTTGCCTACAGGAAATCAAATTTTGTGAAATAATACATGGGATACCATGCCACATGGATACTCCTTTTGAAGCGATGCACCCATCTTGACATGCTAGGACATGGATAAAAATACGAATTCAGGCCTAGACATGGCAGGACATGGCATGGATCATGTCAGGTGTGGTTAATGCACCTGAGCCTCAATTCATCTTTTGTGGACTTCATCAATTTTGACCCAGCCCAACAATGACTATCTTCTAGGTTTCCTATTATAAATATCTACGTACAAGCAAGAAAGGGATGATGTCCATCATTTCCTGTGTCCACCATTTCCATTTCTCATTTCCGGCATGTGTTTTTGAATGACTTGGCAACTAACAAATATGTTCTCCTCTCCAGTGTGCATCCCAGTCCATATCTGGGGGCATATCAGTCATTTGACTCATTGAGAGCCATGGCAGCAAAGAGGTGTCGGGGGACCACACAGACATAGACATGATCAGCTATTTGAGTTCCTTGAATTCATAGTTGTAATCAATGCCTTGTGTATTGAACTCTAAGAAGGTGTGGCATCGCCTGTCTCAGTCTGGGACATTGACTTATAGAGGTTGGTGATAAGAAGTTCCACGAGCTTGGGGACAGTGGGCAGAAAGGAAGGAAACCCTAGCTTCTTCACACTTTCTCCTTACATGAAGGAACTTGGTGGTTTTTGTTGAGGGAATTAAGGCATTAAGTTAGAGCCAAATTAGGGTTTCTTCTCCCTTTCAAAGGGCTTTCACAAAGAGAAGAAGGAGTAAAGGAAGGACTGAAGGAGAGAGGAGAGAGAGAGACCACACAGAGAATACAAAAAAAAAAGTATTTAAAAAAGTAATTTCTCTAAACCCTAGTTTTTACAAAGTTGACTAAGATGGAAAACATTAAGGGAGTGTTTGGATGACACCCCAAAACCATCTTTGGATGTAAAAAAGGTTTTTCTTCCTAACTGCCAGATCAGGCATGTTTGGATGACACCAGAAATGAGTTTTGCCAAAACTCATTTCTCACAAATACTATTTTTCAAAATGGAGTGAAACCTGTCCCCTCATTCAGGTTATACACAAAGTGTTTTGGTCCTATTACGAAAACACAAAAATCAGTTTTCCAAAATTGAACTAAAAACTAATTTTTCTAAACCCTAGTTTTTACAAAAACCAAATATTTTGAGTGTGTCATCCAAACACTAAGTATAAACAAGATCCTGTCATAACTTAAATCTATGCATGAAGCAAATAAATCACATCTTATTTGAGGATTCAACTCAGTACACCAACCAAATCCAACATTCACCAAGTTGGCAGTCATTGAACTAGGCTAAGGGCACAAAATTGGGACTAGATGGTGACAAATGAGTCCTTATATTAAGTAACACTTGATTTTTCTTTTCCGCTTATTCATTCTAGAAAATCTGTTACCTTCTCTGCTTTTTTATTCACTCAGCACTCACATATTTCATAAACCTTATAGATCAAAGTGTCAACTTTAAAATTGTTTTTTTCAAGTGAAATTGTTTTTGTTGACTTTTTAAAGAAATAACTTATGAAACTTTCTAAACCATCAGTCAAATTAATTAGATGACCTATGATCATCTATATAGTTCTCAAATTTACAGAGTTTGCATACTCTAATATAATCATTATATATAAATCACCAATAAAGTTGGACTTTAGTCAATTTTGGGGAATTATTAATGAACTTATTGAGATTTATGAGAATTTATACGAAATTATGAGAATTTCAGAGAGAATCAATAACATTCAGCAAAATTGAGAATATAAAAATATGATAATAAAGCAAAGATGAATAACATAGGAATTTTTGAGAACTAAATATGGGATTTTTAAGAATTTTAAATAAGGGTATAAACAGAAATAAAATTGAAATTTAAGAAACAAAATGGGCCTACAATAGGGCCAAGGAGCTTAAACTAAACAAAGAAGGGAAACCCAAGAAAATATCAAAATACAAATCCATGAAAAAATAGAAGTCAAAGAGGCCTAAGGTTGCCCATTGACCAAATGGCAACCATGAAATAACCAAGTTGGTGAAGGGCATAAAAGGGCCAAAAAGGATATGAATGTCATTGGCCAACAAGAAATGGCATAAATATGAGAGAAAGCAAGCTGTGCCACATTCTTTTGAGCCCTTTGGAAAGAAAAATGACCAAGTACTAACTTGGCTCGCTCTGACACAGGATGGCAAGCCTTCACCTTTACCTATAAATGGGAAATGAGGGGCACACATCCTCTTCATTCCCCTTGTTCTAAAGGGAGGTGCACCTAAAATAGAGAGAGACGAGAAAGAAAGAGAGAATGAGGAGAAAAGGAGAAAAAAATGTGAATAGGTCATGAGTATTTTAATGTTAGTTAATTATTTGGTACTTTTAATTGTAATTTTTCTTTAAGTAGTTAATCTAATTTCAAGGTGAAGCAACCACCAAAGATAAAGGGCAAAAGCCCACTCAAAGAACACATAAACATGTTCTCTTGAAGCAACTCAACGTATGGTAGGATTTGTTCAGTTGCTTCATTTGAAGACAGTGGCATGTGTGGTATACGCTAACTTGGTGTTTTGTTGTGGATTGATCCTTTGATGGAATTAGCTCTTGGCATAAGGGTGGATTATTGGATTGTATAACATGAAAAGGATTAAACTTTAAAAAAGGGTTTCAAGGCTTGGAGAAAAGCTCAAGGAGGAGGACCATGAAGATTATGGACATTAGGATCCATTGTATTGACATATTGGTTTCTTTTAATGATTTCATTATGTTTTTAAGTAAGCTAGGAAGTTAACTTACTCACTTAGACCCTTGCTCAAAATCATGTTAATACTCAAAAATAATCTTAAGATGAGTGCAGGCAATCTCAAGTTACATTTCAGCTGTCAAACAAAATAGTAACACAAACTATCTCCCTCATCTTAAGCCATTTTTCATGCAAATGACAGCATGTAAAGAATGCCTATACTTCTACTTTTGATATTGAAATCAGAATTGAATTTGGAGTTGAGGGAAAAAAGGGAGACAGAACACCACAGACTGCCTCTAAGGATGTTCATAACCCGATTATAACCTGAGTTCGGTATCATGACCTGCTCATCACAAAAACACAAACCATACTTTACTAGGACCAAGCTTGGCCAAACCGCAATAGCAAGCTAAGCACAGTAAAAAAAATTTGATTGAAAAGCCTGCATAAGCCCAAAGAAGCCATTTGTAATCTCATTTTAATTAATAAATTATCATGTGATACACATTTGTTCCTTAACTTTGTGTCGCTGTTAATCTTAAGAAAAGACAAATCACACATTTAATTTTTATGAAAGTTTCTATAACATTTCATGTAATCTTACTTCAGTTCATGCAACCTTCTAAAGAAAAGAATATCAATATTCCAAAACATAAAAATATCCAACATTTTGAAATGGAGCAGGTCAAGCTTTTTAATGCCAAGTTCAGGTCCAGTCCACAAGCTTTCTGGCCCAACCTAGAGCTGGAGCTGAGCTCCCCCCCATTTATGGGTCGGGTTTGTACGTACGAGACTTGGCCCAACCCAACCTACCTACAGCCCTAACGCTCTGTGGGAATTGATGAACCGAGTTCCAGAGAGAGAACTCTAACATATAGCTACTTCAGGTACAGCTGAGGACCCAAGCACCACATATAAATGTTTCCCAGAGTGTCTTACATTTTTCTGATAAACAGAAAGAAATCTGAGTTTTGGCCTTAAAGATAGTTTCCTTTTTTGTGAAAATTGTTGAAGAGAACCAAAACTTCTTAGATTCCTGAACCTTACCTAGTTACATAGGCAACTTGGGGTATCAACTGAACGCATATCTATATGGGGTTGGAAAGTTGGGAATGTCTACTTCCAATCTCAACAATCAGTTAGGAATCCTTGACAAAAAGCATGATCATTTTATGATGAACTGTCAAAACCGGAAACAGTAAACTGAAATACATAGTAGAAGTTAGAACTTGGCCTGCACTGAGGTGTCAATTGACTCAATTGGACCACCACACTGGTATCATATGAGGACATATTATATGTTTCAGTATGTGAAGATGAAATCGAAATCCAGGTTATGGTCACAGAGATATGAATAGTTCTAAAAAGTACTTCAGGGCATGGTTCAAACAAGAACGTCAAGTCTAGTTAATACAACTAGACTAGCAAGAGTGTGTGGATTAGGCCCAATATGAAAGTCAAAAGAGACCTCAGGGCTGAACTAACCCTATTTGGCAAGGTTCCTATTGGAAAGGTATTTAAGCATGTCATGGTGGCCATCAAGTTGCCATGATAAAGAAGACTGAAGACTTTTTTGCCTGTGTAACTGCTCAGGCAAGCATTCATCAACAATATAGAGCTATGTCACATGGATGCGAGGTGTGGGTGCTGGTGCAGGGGCAGATGCAGGTGCTGCTGTACGGTTGATTAACTATTTACTAGCCTTATTTATCTATATTTACATTTCAGTCATTATAAACTATTTGTATTAGAGCCAGTTTAGTCAAGTACACATTTAAAATGGCTAGTTTTGGCCCAGTTCGGCTTACCACAGCAGATGTGTTGTGTCGGAGAAGCACCAGCTCCAGTGTTGACACAGGTGTGGCAGCTGTTTAGGCACACCTATGTGATCTAGAAATAGACACATGGGTACTCAAACCAAGACTCTGGTAAGCTATGGCATCTAATCAAGTAATCAAGTCGTAAGCAGTTAAAGGTGATCAGATGATGAGTGTGTTAGTCTATAGTTAAAGCATACTCCCAACCTCAATGGGAGTTCATAATATCCTGGTACTAAGACCCTGATGGTTCAACCTAAGGTGGTGAGTGTGTTAGTCTAGACCTCCAGAGTGTATACTCCCAACCTCAAGGGGGGTTCATAATATCTTGGTGTTAAGACCCTAATGGTTCAACCAAAGGTGGTGTGGAGCTACTTTTGCCTTCACATAGACTTGGCCAATAACAATATAAGACAAGCACCTCCTTCTTTTGGAACGTGATCAGTAACTTGGACAATCAAGACCTGGGTCAGGCTAGCTTGCCCAATTTTGGGAACAACGAGCTAGACCCCAGATTTGTGAACTCCACCTAACCAAGCATGCTCGTGGGGAGATATGGGCATGTGAAGGGCCTATACAAGTGCTTTAGGAGGTGAGGCATCTCCTGGGTCCCTCAATCCATGTTTCTAGAGGGGTCATGTCAGCCATGCCAAGTGATGATGATAGTTTTGTTCTAAAGGTGCACAATGTCTAAGCTCAATTGTAAAGATGTCATTTAGGATATTCTACCGATCTACATACCTCCTGGTGACAGTCTCAAGATATGCATCTTGTGCCCGAAGATGAAATATTAATGATTTGAGAAAGTATTTTATAAAGAACAATTATTTACAAAAAGATTACAGAAAGGATAGCAAATGCTTTCAAAGGAAGAGGCAAGAGCTCCCAAGCCGAATCAGTACTGATAGGAAGTCAACTATTGGTTATCTGGGCCGGCTAGCTCTGGGCAGGGACAGAAAGGGTTACTTTTCATGTTAAAACTCAACCAATCACACTTCACTGATGACATTGTCTTGGCATTTGTGTCAAGTTCATGTTTGAGCCCCTATAGTGCAAATTGTGTATGTTGTCACCACGAAGACGTAGCCATAAAAACAAATTTTGAAACTCATGATCCACTTCCCCTTAAGTGGAAGCTAGTTCTATCTTTCCGTCATAAGTACAAAGCATGGTTGCTTTTAGCTCAAGGTACAGTGTTCCCAGGGACAATAATCCAAGCTTAAGCAGGCAATATTTTGCTCGTAGGTTCATGGCAGAAAATTGGTCATTTCATTAGATGTGTTAGAGGCTTCAACCTACCATGAGAAAACATAAGATTTCAATCACCTTGTCATTTTGTATAAGAATGTCTTGCCAAGATTTGGTATATTATATGGTGCCTTGAATTTTTTCAAGAGTATATAAAAGTCCAATTCTCCTGACTTTAAGATATTGAGTTACAATCATAACTTTAAAAAGTCTAGAAATTGTGATGCATAAGAGGATAAGGGTTTTGTTTAACATGAAAATTACCAACACTTGTCCAATAACAGTATATAAGCCAAAGAATGTACAATGCTAACTCAATGATAAAGGAGGTGCCTAGATAATTTACAAAGTGAATGGCAAGCAAGGCACCTAAAGTAATTTAGCAATTGAAAGGAATCCATTTTAGAGGGACGCTGTGCACTGGAAATTACAGATGACCCAATGAATAGCAGAGAATAGGGTATGTGAAGGTGCACCTATCTTTGAGTTGAACTATTTTTGCTATGTTGCTATTTCAACAGGATATTTTTAGCAGGTGAGGCCACATTCCAGCTACTGTGGCACAGCCTTATGTCTTACTACTAAAAGCCAGAACTATAAACGAGTAGAACATAATGCAATGGCAACTTAGCAAATAAAAGATACATAACAAGATGAAAACGCTACCTTAACATCCTTATTCCAATGCCTAATGTATGGAGGACCTGTCGTGTATGCTCCAAATGGTTCACGGTACCATTCTCCGTCATATGTAATTTGATCCATAGCTTGTTCTATGCTCAGAACTTCCCAAGGCCTCAAACCAGGAATTAGGTCTGCCAAACGCTTCCTGTAAAGAGCAGGGAACTTTGAGTCAAGCATCAGGAAGTCCAAACATAAATACATTGGTTTATCAACAGAACAAAATATATTGAAGCATCTTATACATTAGAAAATTCTGAAACATCTTTTCTGTACAGAGCTAGAAAATCCTTGAAGGTGAAGCCAACTGCAGGCGATTTTAAACAATCAAAGTTGCCACAAACATGAGTAAAAAGACAACCCAACCCTCTGCTTTGGGATCTTCAGCATAAACAGTTAGAGAAAAGATGATCTCATACTGGTCTTTACTAAATGAAAAATGGGCTTTCCATTTCTCAAGGTCATATGACATCAAAGAGGATCTGGGTTGATACAGTTACTTTACAATTGTTTTCCCATCCGATTTTCTTTCATTTGCATTTTTTTATATACCCAGGACATCTAAATTAGACCATCTACATGAACAACAGGTTACCTTTAAGCATCTTTCATAGAAATAACAAACTTCAGAGTTCAAATCCTTTTCCCTCAATTTCTCAATGGTAGGGTCTCATCAAGAAATAGAAGTACAAAAGAATGAATGCATCGGCAGGTGTAATTGCTAAGAAAGTGAATCAGTTACCTCTTACCTTTCCATTATCAAAGAAAAATCATATAATAGCACAAAAAGATTGAGAAATTTTTGGAACGCTAGTACCATCATACTTCTTCTAAGAAAATCTAAACCACTGCAAGCAAAAACAACTATAGAGTAGAAAATTGTAACCAATTTCACTATAAAGCAAAGTTGGAATTATTAATACAACATCTAGAACCATTTTGAAGAGCACAAGGATCAGAACACAGTTCTGGGAAAAAGACAAATATTACTTTTTTGTTTTTCTTGTACGGGAAATACAGAAGATAGAAAAGGACTTCTGCTCTACCATTAGCAAAAAAAATGAATGATCACAATTTTAGAAGCATTAGGGATAGTAGGAAAATATAACACATGCATGTTATGCCTTAGACATGTGAAGCAGAATATCCAACTCATGTAAGGAAACACTACTGATCAACCATTCTGCAAGCAAATAAGGACCAAATACAATGAAAAATTGTAACTGCAAGGACGAGATAACATCAATGTCAACGAAATCCTAAAAAGATGAAAAAATGGAGATAGTTTATCTATGAATTTATGATTTAAGAGAAAATTCTGCGAAGATAATGAACCCATAAAGGTTTCAACTCTGAGAGTTCAAATGCTTAGCATGTAAAGGCTAAGAAAAACAAGGAAGTAACCAAAGTGTCAACTAAATGTATTCAACATTCACTGCCAGGCTGAAGACTTTAATGAACTCAAATACAAATAATCAGAAACTTGATAATATAAGAAGTGCAACAACAAATAATGCTTTTTATATGGATGCAGTAAAAAGATTGAGCTCAAAAAAAAAAATTGGATTTGATTTAATCAACAGTTTGTTTTTCAAAGATACTGCTACATGTAATTTCTTTTTAACAAAAGAAAATCTGTTTAAGTTAGTAAGAGGCCATTCAGCATAATAAGGACATCAGAGAACCAACTAAACCCAGATATGAATGAGATGATCACCAAGGTCTATTCTTATCAAAGATAAACACAAAAATAATACCTATTTAAGTTTAAAGGTAAGCCACTCATCAACAATAAATTCAAATTCACATGTTCAAGAGAAGAACAACTACAAAATTCTTAGCATTGATATCCTATAAGGAAAACTAGTTGTCACTCTAAGTGCATCAGAGAACCAAAGGAAACTGGATGGACATGAAAGCATTAGTAAAGCCCAGCCGATAGACAAAAAGGAAAAATAACATTATCCTGTTAAGTTTAACAGCAAGCTACCGAGAGTGTAGAAATATCTGATTCAGACAAATGAGTGCTTCTCAACAAAAAGGAAGACAAAGAAGGAAAAATATATCACCTAAGATCTTTGGGAATAAATTTGTTAGGCATGTAATCTGCTTCTAAAGTTGGGGTAAGCTCTGACCCACTAGCCCAAAGAAACAATGCATGACTAGGAATTCTTACACCTGGCCAAACCCCACCATTTGCTTGAAGTACTGCTAAATCACGTCTTTTACTTTCAATTGCTTCTTCTTGAAGTTCTTTGTACGTTTTCTTCTCATGCACCTTCAGGGGTATCCATGGAGGTATACCTTTCTGTAGCTTGTGCAGTAAAGCAGTTCCAGCAGCTCCAAGTCTAACTGGAATTACAGGAAAACCTTCTTAACACAAACATATTTCAACTTGTGATTCGGCATTGAATTACTAGTAATCAGAAATTGAACATGATAACTGTAATATTAAGCACAACAGAGAGAAAAAAAACTAAGGAAAATATGTCGGCGAACCTTCCCAGGTGGCAATTGCTGGTTCTAGACCATAGACCATGCCGATTGGTGCCCACTCATCCATATCCTCGCCCCATACAAAAGTATTTGTGTCGATTATTCCCCCCGCCCAGGCTGTCTTCAGAGTTATTAGCTCTAAAGGCCCTCTTGTACGCCCTAAGCGATCCTTATAATACCATCCACCGCTCCTCATGATAACTGCATAACAACACATTAAACAGTTTTAAATTTTAAATAAATGATCATAAGAGCTATCCAGTACATGGAAATGCTTAGCTGGTTTACAGTCTGCTCCCCTCCATCTCGTATGCAAGCAACCAAGTGAATATACTAACAAAATCAAGACACTTATGCAATTAGTAAACTACCACATCACAGTAGTTCCTTTGCCTTATCGGTACTCTAAGCGGAACCGAATATTGTCAAATTAAACTAAAGTGACCATAACGACAGCCCCTAAGTGAATTCTGCAAAGAATGTCAAATGGTAACCTGCAACGTGCCTCTAATCATTGACACTTTGAAATAAATCACTATAGTATTTCGACGTTGAAATACCAAACCATGTATATAAAAGTTTCATTCACAATCTACATGATTGATTCAATTCAAGAACAGGCAGTCAAACTAGCTTTAAATGGTGCAAACTGAAGAGCAGTTTGCGCTATCAATTGTGCTCCAATGAGGGCTATTTGCATAAAGAGAGAAAAATCAACAATGAAGACTTCAATAATTTCATAATACCGCAAAAAAAACGATTACTTTGTTTTACCTATTTAATCTATCTATTCTCACTATAGCCTAATGAGGTATACTTGCATAGACCGCTTCACTTGTGAATGCATGAAAATACACAAAGAGCAACCACTCACAATCATAATACCGCCTCTCAAGGCGCTTATACCCGATCGCCTGCGTGACGTCGATTGGTCGGCAGGGCGGATACGGTCGCTGTCGGAACCCCCAGAGCCCAAAAAAGAACTGCCTAGCGAAATCCCAAAACTTGTCGTCCGACTCCTTCTTCGTCCTTATGGCCTTCCTCGGCATTGGCCGGCCGTCCAGTCCAGGGACATTTGGCAGCGACTGCCACAGCTTCCGGTCCTCCCGGCGGTAGGGAACTGCGTTCTCCTTGAGCTCCATCTCATTGATGGCATCATCTATCTCCTCGGCCCTCTTCCAGAACTGAACTACGGGGTTGCTCATGAACTCGTCCCACCATTTCTTGTTCTCCTCTATCTCTTCAGGAGTGGGGTTCTCCTTCTTCTCGATAAAGGGGTGGTCGTCAAGGATGGAATCCACCTCGGGCGCGTGCCGGTAGTCGGGGAGGTTCTCGCACTCCCAGAAATACTGGTCCAGCATCTCCCCGTACTTTCCTTTGGTGGGAGGTCCCTTCTTCTCCCTTCTGAACAAATTGGAGCCAATCCAGGCGAAGTTGGGAGGCAGGCATTGCTGGTTGTTGCCGCCGCTGCCGCTCGTTAAGGAGACGGATGAGAATGAAGAAAGGAAGGAGGTGAGGTTGGTTACAAGTTGAGGAGGAGTAATTGGCTTCGGCGGTTTGCTGAACCAGCTACCGTCGCCAAGCCAGCCGAGGTTGAGGGAAGCCATTGCTTGCCTGCGCAGCAACTGAAGAGCGTTTAAGGGAAGGATGACGACAAGTTTGAAGAGGCAAAAGAAAGGGTAGACTCGGAATCGGTGATTCTGAACCGGTTTTGTTTCGTCTTCCGGGAAGGGAGTGCGATAAAGGACTGAAAAACAAAAAATCCTAACTATTCACTGTTCTCCATTAGTTGCTGGACTGCAACCCAGGCGTAAGAAGCGGTACAATAAATAAAATCAACTCATTATTTGCTCCTACAAAGCAAGTTTTTGGAAAGACTGGCATGTCTTAATTATTTATAAGACATCACATAAGATTTTTGATAGTCTATACACCTCTTTATGATTATTTTAATGTTCGCATTTATGCAAGCGAATGAAGTGTAAAAAGATTAAATGATTTAATCAAGTGTTTTTATGAAAAATGTTCTTATGAAAGATGATCTCATGGTAATGTTGGCTCAACCTAACTCTGAGTTGCAGTTGCTTAATTTCCATTCAAGGTCAGTTTGTTTATTTCACTTGATCATTTTCACTCCTACTTACGGAAGATTTTAGCTCGAATTTTGCTGAACAAGGTGGAGTCACCTGAACCCAAGCATGGGTCAAGTTCAACACTGAGATCAACCTAGCCCTAGTTCAATTTGTGTTTAAATGCCTCAAATACAGTTCAATTCAGTTTTCTTTAGTCACTTGTCTCTCCTTCTATGATGATTTGGGCTTCTTCTAGCCAGAATCTCATCAGAATTTTGTCATCTTTCAACAAATTCTTCTCTAGACAGTACTGAAACTAGGTTTTCTCCACTCAACCAGTGAAAATTCTATTTAAAACACCTTAGAATGCTAGTTTTCCCAGTTTACCCCTCATTTTACCATTTTCTCCTTAAATTTGATGCCCATGACTTTAAAAAAAACATTCATTTGAATTCTTAGTTGAGACTTGAACTGGGCTCAAGCTTAAAGGTTGATCTGCCACCTATATGATAGATTAGGCTCATCAAATGTTGTAACTTTGTCCCAAGGGATCGGACATACCTTATGTGATATCCGATTTTTCGGATATTCATATATTCAGATTCGGACTTAGATTCAAATGCACATGAAAACAAGCTTATACCATATCCGAATCAGACTTTAAAATCTACATCCGAATCCTATCCGAACACAACTTTTAAGTTACATCTGAATCCAATTTGAATCCGACTTTTAAATTATATCTGAATCCAATTTGAGTCCGACTTTTGAATTATATCTGAATCCGGCTTTTAACTTGTATCCTAATCTGACTTTTAAGTCATATGCGAATCCGATTGGGATATGACTTTTAAGCCACATGCAAATACGATCCAAATCTTGACTTTTAAATACTATCCAGCTTCTTCGACTCGAAATGTTAATTTTCTTAATTAGCTAAACTTACAAAATATGTATCTAAATTCATAATTTGAATGCTAGCCAAATTTAATAAAGTAAACCACAATCATATCTTTTTTTTTATGTGTACCATTGAAGTGATGAGTAAATAATGAAGGAATGTACTCATGTAATTATCAAGGTAGTATGTATGAAAAATATACAGGGGCCCTTAGTGCTTTTTTAGGAGGAGTTCAGTGTAGTCGAATGAAACAGAAGCACATATAGGAAACAAATCGGGTATCTATGGAACTTTCTTGAACTATGAAACTCAATTTTAACCTCATACCAGCCCAAACTCGAACTAGTGATAAATGTCAAGCATATTGAGAGAGAGAGAGAGAGAGAACATACAAAAATATGTATATATTAGTTACACCACATCATCAAACTTCATTCTTTAGAACATGCAAACTTCAATTTTCAAAATTGTACTTGGGTATTTTTTGTTGATGCAACTAGACAACTCCTTGACAACTTCAATTAAAAAAAAAAAGCATTTCACCATATAATGGGAGCTCGCAAAAGTTTTCTTTCAAAGCCTCTACTTGCCGCAATGGAACTGTTCTTTGTATTTTGATATATATATCAACCATGTTGACACTATATTGATGATAATGCTATCAAATTAACCTGCATTATGCAAATGAAATTTTTAATTAAATAAACATCTTAGATACAAATATGTAGGTTTCAATTGATATAAAGAAAGCAAATATGTACAAAAGAACATACATCTCTAATTTATGATGCAGTTTCATTTTTTTCAGATGCAAATGGTGCTTCCTCTTCATGCAAAGGTGTAGGCAAATAAGAATCGTCTAACAAAAAAATAAAATAAACAACATAAAAATATGCTTAAAATAAATTAATTACCTTCAATTTGATTTTGTAATCAATCTTGTCACAAATCAAAGCCTTCACGGTCTTTGCATCTAATCAAAGTCTTCGTAGTACTTCAAAAATTCTATTTTGGATGATATAATTGGGCTCGAACACATAAACCATGATCCATGCTTTCATGGAAAAATTTCAGGGCAAGATTTTATTTGTTTAAGTTAATACCTTTGATGATGAACTTAATATTCCTTTAAGGAATTTTTATAACTTAAAAAGAATACCACTGTTTTGGGTTTGAAGGTATAATGGAATGGTAATATATCATTCCTTGAATCAGTCATAAAACTTAGACCAAGTTGATAAAACTCTGGAATTAGAGTTTTTTGAACCTGCCATAAACTTAGACCAAGTTGATAAAACTCTGGAATTAGAGTTTTTTGAACCTGCCATACAACCGGGTCAGGTTGGTCTAAGTTACCATGCAGTACCGTCAGAGATCATGCATGTCCTCTTGCTTTAACTGGGTTCTTGTCACAGCCTGGTTTGATATACACCTAGCAATCGAATTTGGGGTTGGTTTCAAACGGTGTTTGTTAAAACCAAATTTTGGATCTGACTACATTCAAATATTTATATGCAACAGGGCTAGTTTCTTATTTTAGATGTCAGACAAATGTTATATTCATATCAATTGTAAGTGAAGTAGATTCACTTTCCATTGCTGGTAGTAGCTTCTTGAATTGCATGTGTTGGTATATAATAATAACATCAAGTTCACATTTCCACCTGTGCACCATCACAACAAGCATAATATAGGGCGACACAAAAGTAAAACATGATAATTTCTTGCTCATAAAACGCAACATATGTACTCTATCAAATCATGTATTAAGCAAGTGTGGATAGTACCTCAGTGGACCCTTTGGATCTCGTGGAGGAACTTTTAGAGGTCGTTTGATGGTTACAGGACACGCGGAACAGGACATGTGTGTCATGTCTAATCGATTTTTCCATCAAACAATGTCCACGAGACACGCTGGACAGAACGGACAACTGGAGAAGAGTATAAATTATTTCCTGTCCTAAACTGTTCCGAGCTGACCCTCGGAACAGGCTAGACAGGACACCATCTCCTGCCCTGAGCTCCCACCCCCGACCTCCCGAGTTGCCCTCGCATCGAGCTCCTTCTCCCCCCTTCTCTCTTCTGAGTCTGCCCTTGCCCCCGTCCCTCCCCCTTCTCTCTTTTGAGTCTCCCTCTCGCTCTCGCAGAAGAAATGGCGGCAGAGCCAGAGGAGGAGGGGTGTTAGGGTTGTTGAAATGCTGGCGAGGAGGATCCGGGAGGCGAGCCCCGAGAGGACGAAGGTCTGGATGGAGCAGAGGGCGCCGAGGCAGGAGCATGGGGTTCTGGTGCTTTACTACCTCTGCAGGAACGGTCAGTTCGAGCATTTGCATTTCTTGGAGTTCCTCTATATTCGGTCGATGGGTTGTACCTCAGAGGTGAGATTCTCTGAGAACCTTCTATCCTTCTTCCTATTCGTTGTTCGTTTCTGTGTTTTTCTCTTTTGTTTTTGTTGCTTTCGTTTCTTCCCGCTTCCTGAAATCGACCCCGATGGTTCTTGTTCTTACAGACATGACGAGCCGTCTAAACTTTCTCAGGGGAAAGGGAATCGCTTCTATGTACTCAAGCAGTATGGATCCTCCATTTTCCCCTTGCTTCTGGCTCGACTTTTGTTTCCTTCTTGTCTTACTTTTTTTTGTTGAAGTTATTGTGTCTTACTCAACTTTCGTATTTTTTAAACTTACTAAGCATTTTTAGACTTTTTTTTACAGTTGCTTCGTTGATCATTGTGTATCTTCCTGATTTTTAGTCCGTACCATAGCATTTGTTTCTTTTTCTCAAATTTTAAGTTTTTATCCTTTAATGATTAATTTCTACAGCACAAATGGTTTTTGATGGACTGTCGAACAGGAGTTCTATTTCTTGGAATGCTATGCTCACTGGACTCGTACAAAATGGGTATCATGCGGAAGCTTGGAGATTTTCCATCAGATGAGAATGGACGTCGTACAACTCACTCAGGCAACATTCACAATGCTCATAAAAGCTTGCGCTGACAACAGAGATTTAGGTTTCACAAGACAGCTGCATTCATGTGCATTTAAAACTGGATTTGCTTCAGATACCAGCACCTAACTGGACTCGTGATTGCTTATGCCAAGTGCAAGCAAATGGAGGTTGCCCATGGATTGTTCTCCCTTGTGCCCTACTGTGGTTTCATGGACTGCAATGGTTGGTGGCTATTTGGAAAATGGCATGGCTGAGCAAACACTACATGGCTTCAGAAATATGTGGAGAGAAGATATCAAGCCAAATGAGTTCACATTCTCCACGATTCTTACCGCTGCCCCTGTTTTGCCACCTTCTCAGTTTCATGCGCAAGCCATCAAAGCCGGTTATGAGAGCTCGCCAAAAGTGGGGACTGCGTTATTGATTGTGTATGTAAAGCTACGTTGCATGGAGGAGGCAGCAAAAATTTTCAGTTTAATGGATGAAAAGGATACAGTTTCTTGGTCAGCAATGCTTACGGGTTATGCACAAATAGGGGATTCAGAAGGTGCTGCAAGGCTTTTCCGCAGAATGACCCAACAAGGATTAAAACCAAATGAGTTCACGTTTTCCAGCGTGCTTAATGCATGTAGCAGCCCAACTGCAGCAGTGGAACAGGGGAAACAGCTTCAAGGACTTGTGATCAAATCTTGCTTTGATAATGCCATTTGCGTGAGCAGTGCCTTAGGGCCTGTTTGGTAGGAGGGAAAGGGAGGGACTGAGCAATTCCTCCTTTGTTTGGTTGGCTAATTAGAAATGAGTGAAAGGGGTAAAGTGTGTTTGGCTGCAAGGGGAGGGAAAGGAAAGGAAAGGAAAGGGAAGGATTGTTTAGTGTAAATCCCTCCCCTCCCAAATCGAACGGATTGGGAAGGAAAGGAAAGAAAGTAAGTGGAAGAGTTTTTTATTTCCACACTACCCCTCCTTTTCTTTCACCCATTTTTAAATCCATGTGCTTTTTAGTCTTTTTTTTCATTCCAATCCTTTCCCTTTCCTTTCTATCCAAACAACATTTTTAATCAACTCTTTCCATTCATTTCCATTCCATTCCTTTCTCTTCCCTTTCTCTTCCCTTCCCTTTCATTTTCATCCCTTCCTTTCCCTTCCTTTCCCTCCTACCAAACAGGCCCTTAGTTACCATGTATGCAAGACGTGGGGACATTGACCATGCCTTCAAGTTGTTTGTGAGGCACACTGAAAGGGATATAGTTTTGTGGAATTCAATGATTTTATGTTATGCTCAACATGGGCGCGGTAAGAAAGCCCTTGAGGTCTTCTCTGAATTAGAGAATGAAGGCTTGCAGTTGGATGGAATCACCTTTGTTGGCGTCCTCACTGCATGTAATCATGCAGGTCTTGTAGACGAAGGTTCTCGTTATTTCAAGTCCATGACCAGCATCTACCATGTCCAACCAACAATGGAACATTATGCTTGCATGGTCGACCTGTACAGTCGAGCAGGTCAACTTGAAAGTGCCATGAGTTTTATAAATGAAATGCCTTTCCCAACAGGTCCTACGGTTTGGTCCTTGATGAATGATGAAAATCTCACTCTCTAAAATCAGTTCTTGTCCATGCGAAGAAGGAATTTTTATCACTCCAACTGTGCCTATAAAGCGAAGAAGCAAAATCAGTCAGTTGCCACTCTTGGCTTTCACTCTGTAGACATCTTAGATTTCTGTCACGCCAGGCAATACCACATTACCATGGACAAATTTCAGAACGTAAACAGAAGTTTAGAAGCTCCCCTTGAGTCCTTTCCACCAAAGAAGGGAAAAATGAAGGCAAACATTTGAAAGAAAGCTCAAGGCGATTCATGATTCCATGGCTGCTGTAAAGTATTATGGGTTGCCATCATCATCTTTGAAGGGTAAAAGTGGACAGATATTGAGAGAAAAACTATAAAATACTATGTTCTTTATTTTTTCTTTTGAATGCAGTTCGTATGGAATCTTAGTGAAAATTTGGTGATAAACCAACAAAAATTGTGTAACGCGTGCTTTTGTACTGTGCCTTATACTATGGATTCTTGTAAAAAGGGCATGACTTCGTTCAAGTCTCAGCAGATCATTGTATTCAGTTCTATAGCAAGCTCTGACAGATCAACAGTCTTTTTGAATTGATCATCTCTCTATCTCTCTCTCTCTCTCTCTTTATATATATATATATATATATATATATATATATATTCTTTCTTTCTCTCTCTCCATATATATATATATATATATGTATATATATATATATATATATATATATATATATATATATATATATATATAAAGAGAGAGAGAAGCGAATGAGAGAAATTTACAAATCTGGATCCATTGACATATCCCAATTTACATTAGATTGGCATAAATAAAACATATTGCAGACAAATTCTTATTTTATCTTTCATAATTGTAATTAATTTTGTTTATTATGCGAACAAACGTCAGACAGGACGAACAGAACAGACACACACAAAACAAACGTCGGACAAAAGGAACATTGTGTTCTGTACCTAAAATCATCGGCGGACAAGGAACACCATTGCCCAAGAGGACATGACAATAGTGTAATGGACAGGACGTCCTGTCTGCCTTGTCCCAACGGACAACAATCAAACGACCTCTTATAGTATCAAGAACTTTGAAACGACAATGTCCATTCTAGGGGCGGAGCCAGAAATTTTTTGTGAACGAGGCTGAATTAAAGTTTCTAAATTTTGATTGGAGCCGAAATATCATTTTTCAAAATTTTTATATAGAACAAGTGAGTTTTTTTTTTTTTTAATTTGGATGTAAATTTTTGAAATAAAAATTTTTAGAGGCGGGACCACAGAAGCTTGGCACCTCTGTCTGAGGAAAAATGAGGCATAACTCATTTAATAAGTTAACTACAGAAATGGGATCATGCATTAAGCAACCAAAGCACAAAAATCAGCTCAATAACAGAACAGAGAACAAAAAGAGAAAACAGGGAACACAAAGAACATTTTAAAGGGCATAAAACAATAAGAAGCCTACTCCTCCCCTCTTGCCACTGTTTTCCTTTTTTCTTTCAACAGCCTCTCTTTCTTCTCTTTCAGCAGTCTTCCAAATATTTTTCCTCCAACCTAATTTTTGTTGGGTGGTATTAGGGAAGAAGTATCTTGAAGAAGAAATGAGGAAGAAAGAGAGAGAGAGACTGAAAGAGAGAGAAACAAAGAGCCAATGATCTCTACTAACTTACATGAAGCATCAATCTACTAACGTACTTGAAACCACCAATAGAAAGAAAGAAAAAAGTTTTTTACAATCAAAGGGAAACGGGTGAGAACAATAACAAGTAGTGTTCAGACAAAGCTTCTCTCTCCGACGGCATCTCGTGGGGAGAGACAGAGTGGGCGGCAACCAGTGGCGTAGCCACATGGTGGCTAGCCTCACAAAATTAGTTTAAATATATGTTAATGTTTTGATATATTTGATTGTTATACATGTATGTGCCCCAAAAAAATTAAATGTATTGAATGAGTGCCTCCGCTAGTGGCGGCAACCGTCGTGTTTGATGGGGTGTCGGCCCGGCGCTCGAGCTAACCTCTAGTGGGATTGCGGCAGACGATGGAAGAAGTAATAGAGCCAGCATGTGGTGAGAAGGACCAACGGATGATGGAAGACCAGCATGAGGCCGTCTCTCAGATTACGGGAAATGGCGAACAGGTTGTCTGCCATTGATCCTGGGCAAGCATAACCACAAAACAGTTTGTTGATACATCAAAAAATTTAGCAGATGATAGTAATTTAGATGCTAATTCGCTTGAAATTCTTTAGCTTAATAGAAAGTTTCAAATTTCCATATTTTAGTACTAGTTCTATCAAATTTCATTATATTGTGAGAGGGATTATCGTTTGAAAAAAGATATCTTAGAAACAAAAGAAACTAACAAAGGAAGCCTCATTGTGTGATATAGTATCTGTACAATTTTTAAATTAGTGCCTCTCAACTAAAAATTTCTGGCCAAGTAATGCAACTCTGCAGAATAACTCGCAATTCTAACGAATGAAGATCTATAGCGCACTTATGTTGTACACTTTCTGTAGGTGTTGTTGCATTTAGGATCTATTTGTTCCTTCATGCGCAACACTTTAGTTGACAGGTATAGCACATGTTCACTCAGGTCTCAAGACCAACCTCGATCCCAAAAGTAACAGGAAAGAATGAGAGCTTCAGCCTCTCTGTCTCATAGGGCAGTGGTTCCATCTTCCCTTTTTTGGGTTAGAAAGGAGGTTAAAAACTACAGACAAGTTACGTACCCTAGATGTACATAATCTAACAGGTAAAATAGAATTGATTAATCCCTTAAATCATGTTTAGAAAATTTGTACTGAGGTGAAACAGAAACTTTTTTAGAAAATAAGTAGTAAAATTTAAATTTTCACAAAATGAGGTGGGGCACCGCCATGGCCCTTGTCGCCCCCTTCCTTGGCTCTGCCACATGGTATGTTCTTACTATTACTATGTTCGGACTCATGTTTAACTTGCATTAGTTCTAACCCGTTTGGATCTAAAGAAGTTAATTATTCTTATACAAGTTAATTGTTATTAGTTTCCATGTTTCATGCAAGGGTAAATCTAACATTTAATGACTTAACGCGACCCAACAAGAACAACCGTGAAGTTGGCCTGACTTCATTTGTTGTTTAGTATAACGTTACCTAAAGTACCCACTTGCACATGATACTGGAGAAAACAAAAGAGAGTAGTGACTGCTTTGTTGGTTGAGAAGGCGTGTGTACCCAGTGGCAAACATGCAAGAATGTTATTAAATTTGCCAACGTAAAAATAAAGGAATTCTAAAGAGTTGGTGTGGGCAGTTATATGTGGCCACATCACTGATGTAGCCGACTTGTCCTCAGTTTGATTCTTGTAGATGTTTTCTTGAATCATAAAGGGTAATGTGCGAAGTTTTGAAGCAACCCTTGATCCTAAAAGGAAATGATAAAGGAAGAAGAGTTTGAATTTCCATCACCATAGTGTGTGAGTAAAGCCTGCATGCACTTCTCGTTCATATAAGCTTGATGAGGCACCATCTAAGCCATACGTGTTGCCGCTAAGACTTGGTTAGCAGATCTCAACTCATCCCTTAGCTTCGGTTCCAACTTAAGGCCCCATTTGATGGCAAATGAAAAATTGTAACGGTAAATTTACCATGGAAAAAAATCTATGGTAAAAGGTTGGACCTCAGAGGGTCCGACTTTTTTTTGCAGGGTAAAATTACCATGATCCTATCTATTTTAGGAGGGTAATTTTTTTTTGTGTTTGATTTGAAAGTGAAAAGCGGTACAAAAAACGGTAAGTTTCCCTCGATGCACAGTAAAATCCATGTGCATCAAACGGGGCCTAAATGAATAATGGAAAGTTTACCTATTAAATTAAAAAAAAATTAGTTCAACCCAGGTAATTTTTTTTATAAAATAGGGGTTGTCCGCTGTTAAAAAAAATGTATTTAGTAAACACAAGATTGTTGGGCGCTTCTCATAAAATTGAAATTCTCGCTCGCTCCGCCCCTGAACACTAGGAAGGACAACAATATTGAAGTCAGTAGCTTTATTGCTCATGAAAGTCATGCAATTGATATATACCTTTCTCATCTTTTTCTTTATGAGATGTCCATGGAGCATGGAAAAGCACAATTTGCAGCTGCAAGAAAGACATTCTGCATCATGCAGATAATAAATGGGACAGCACTAGACTCTCATACTCTTGTTGCTGAAAGTGCATTCTAAAGAAACTTTGTAAAAGAATATCCATCAGTTTGCTTCTAAAATGATCATGTCCCTCCCATGCTTCAACTGCTTTTCCAACAACCATCTCTCATTATGAATCTACCTAAAACTTAGTGGCGGAGCCACACACATCAAATGGGCATAGAGATATCAATATATCCGATTTGGATCCGACATTTGATCAAACCCATCCGAAGGAATCGGATATGGGAAAATATAGTACCCAATTAAAAAACAAGATCAGATTCGGACTTAAGAAATAACATCCGATCGATTCAGATTCGAGTTCAAATATACATAAATTTGAAATTGAAACTGAAAGGGTGGCCAACCGATTTCCTTTAGTGTTTGATTCAATGTTTGATTTCCTTTATGTTTACATATAAATGTTTATTTTGTTTTCAAATTATATATATATATATATATATATATATATATATATATATATATATATATATATATATATATAATATATATATATTGACAAATTCACAACTGGATCAGCGAATAGCAAAATCCGCTATTTCGCTGAATTGGGGGCTTTGCTGATTCAATTCTAAAAACTAAAAAGATATTATACTGAATGACTGTTCTCTTGTCCTATGATTAGCTACACTTTTTCTCTAATTTCTCAGTTTACCTTAGGGTCGAAGGCTGTATTAGGTTTAGGACTCGACATCTTAAGTCCTTGCTATTATGAGTCTTTTGAGAGTAGAAATAGTTTGTAAGTGTTTCGTGAATCAATCTTAAATATTCGGGCACATGAAACACTAGAATTATTGCTCTATGGACCTACCCCAATCTTTGGGACAGATTTATGTGATACCTACAATGTGTCGTTGCTACCAAACGGTCCCTCAAGGTTGAGAGCTACGTCGAGGGGACTAGGAGCAGACATCTAAAGGCCTTTAAGGTTGTATTGACTGTTTGAAAAAGTTGGAGCGTCCGGGATCTGAAAGCGGATATAATCATCCTTCAAGGAAAAAAACAAAGAAAGAAAGAAGCCACAAAAGCTAACGAGAAAATAGTAAAGCTACTTTTGAGATTGGAGAAGATAGGTCCCAGACAGAGTCCGGATCTCTTCATGTCCAACGTAGACGGCACCTGTCAGGGACTGGCAGGTGGAGAAGTCTTGGCCGTCCAATTCTTCATAACCCCGACGCCCTACAACTTTTATCTAAGACTTTTATGCAAATTGCTCCAAGACTTTATTAGCCATTTCTCTTCTTCAAAGGAATTCAGAAGTTATTAATTCGTACAGGCTGCTCATTCACTGGATCGGATTCACAAGAACCGTGAATCTGGAGAATGTATTGCTTTCACTTTTTTTTTTTTTGAATAAAATTAAATATAATATTTGAGCTTAATAAAAAACCGAAGAGTATGTGAGCAGTGGCGTTCTTGTACGGGGCTATGAATCAAATCATTTTATCTCCGGATTTGAAGACATCCACTTTAATTTACAGTTGTGCGAGCATCATGGGAGGCTCCATTTAATGGCCTTTACATTTACTCTTGTGAAACTGTCACTTTCCGGTACTTTATTATATACCCATCCGGTTGAGTTAATGAATGACTGCTGAAAAAATCATAAGGAGGGCCCTGCCAGTCCCTTATTTTATAAAAAACCATCCAAACTTTGTCTTATTTCGTTCACTGGCGGGGTTGTTTTAATATCTTCAAATACTGGCTGAAGAGCGAAGAGCATGAGGAATTATCGCCCCCGTTTGTACAGCAAACCACTCGCCTTCAATCGCGACAGCCTTTGAAAATTTCTATGATGAAATTATCCGGTGTATTGGAAAGGAGCGAAATGAAGTGGTTAAATGCAATAAGTATAAATTCAAGACCACTTGAAAGAAGGCGACAACTGGTCACCACCCATTCCTCAACTCCCTGTGATTGCTTGCCGTCATCGAAAACGCTTGTCGCGTCCACATCCCGTCTATTTTGGGTCTCTCATTTTTTCGGACCAGCTTATAGATCAAGTGGTGTCAACTGCTTTGCCTGAGAGCAAGAGCCCACAACAGGTATCTGTAGCAGTAAAAGCATTTATGACTGCAGACCTTCCACATTAACTTATTCAGCCTCTTGAGAAGATTGTTCTTCAAAATTCTGAATTTATGGAATTGTGGAAAATCGGATCTGCAAAATCTGCAGATCCTTACAGCTATTGGGGCTGACAAATCATGAGTCATGGATTATGTGAACAGGCTAGACAGTTTTGATGGCCTTGCTGGGATGCCTAAGGCGACAGTGCCAAACCGTGACATCCTTTTGAAGATTCTCCACTTGAGTGCTGCACACCTGCCTATTCCCCACTATTGGAGGCCAACAAGGAGGTCCAGACATAAAGTCCATGCCTATTTGGTCCCTTGTGAAGGGTGCGTCTGGTCTGCAAGTCCTTAACCAAGAACTTATGAGGATAAAATTCAAAGAAGCATTGATTGTCTCTAGTGAATTTGGTTACAAATTGCAGGTTTTTAGCAATCCCAGGAACATAAAGAACTTGAGGCAAGTTAAATATGGTCCCATTAGCAGGTTTTTAGCAATCCATGTAATCTGATTTATTTGAGAGAGTGTTCTCATGTGCAGTCATGTGATGGGAGCGTTTGTGTCTGGGTACTACGCCACATCTGTAGGTTGCTGTCCCAAGGCAATGACAATGAACGCCTTAGGAATATCATAACATTGGTCAGTGGTGTGATATTTTCTACCACAAAATTAACATACTACTGGCTGATTTGCCGAGTTAGAGTCTTTAAACCCACAGTAACCTTGATTTTGGTGTTAATAATTATTTTGTTGATTTCCATTATTTTGAGGAAACTGTTGTCTTCCCCTACCACACCCCTTATAGGAACCACTACACCCACGACCTCGCTGGATAAAGAAGACAAATGCATGACGATTAATATTTTGGAGCCTTTTCTCATGATTCAATAAGAGATCATATGACTCAATAAAAGTAGATTCTTCATGGTGGTAACCGAAGTTGTAAAACTTTCATATTGGAGTATGGTGCACTATAGTATCATCAGAAACAATTTCATTGACAACACAAAAAACATAAAGAAATTTGACTTTATTCAAGTACTCTACCATGGGGAGATCTCCCTTTCACACGTCTCAAAGGTCTCGTTTTAACTACAGAATCCACATATTGGATTGAAACACATATGAATTTTCCAACTGATTCCATGTGTCTTTAGAAGTGGGAGATCTAATAATTTGACCCAAGACCGACTCTACCAGAGCAGCTTTGATCAAGATAAAGGCTAGCTTATCTGATTGCTTCCAAATAATAAGCTCAAGGTTAACAGATTTATTTGCACCTTCGCCAACATATTGATTTGGGGCCAGACAAGAACCCTCTACAAACTTAAGTCTTGATTGAACATAAGAGACTCTATTTGCAACCTCCAAAGCAAATAGTTTGAACTATCTATCTTGACTAAAACAAGGCTAGAAAAAACATTGCATTGGATCATGGATTGAGACGAAAGAGAGAATGTACCTGTATTTGATAACAACAAGGAAGGATTTGTTGCCGCCATGAAGAAAAGAAAAGAACAGCTTGCCCGAAGCAAACAAAAGATCACAAACGAAGCACTACAAGGGACTTTGATACCATGTAAAATCTCAAAAGAAAAGAGGAACAATATTAATGTGGTTCAAAGGCTTACATCTGCAAAATTCTCAATGTCTTGTGAGAATTTTAGGTTCCACTATTAATTACGTGGGATTACATTTGGATAGATATGCTTGCCTACATAGTGGCTGATTTTTAACTTTTAATTTAGCATGCGTATCTCTTCTTTCTTTAACTTGTACATCACTGTTTTTGTCAAGTACATCATGAGAGAATTTAATTGTTTATATAGGGGATTTAAACAGATGAAAATTGAACTTGATTATGAAAGATCTAAATCTGAATGTAAAAATGGGCATCCAAGAAAAGGATTGGCTCTGAGGGCTGGGCACGGGGGTCCTTGTCCAGAACCCGTCGGCTGTCGGCGGACTGCTCGAGCTGCTCCTGCGGCGAGAGCGGGCCACTGCGTGCCGGCCGGGGGACAGACTGGGAATGGCCCTTCACCGGGCCTTCCCCGGGCATCGAACAGCCAACTCAGAACTGGTACGGACAAGGGGAATCC
>JAANDH010000418.1:6290-37836 GCA_011799765.1 Nymphaea thermarum
TATTTTATATATATATATATATATATATATATATATATATATATATATATATATATATATATATATATATATATATATATATATATATATATATATATATATATATATATATATATATATATATATATATATATATATATATATATATATATATATATATATATATATATATACTGCAAGGACCCACAATGAATGGCGATGTCTTGGATGTATGTGGAGTGGCTGTAGCATGGTCATGTGAACACATGTCAAACCCAGAAAAGGCCAACTATTGAAGGCATTTGCATAGATTATGATTATGGCGCCAGAGCTTCCATTTTCTCCTCTGAGATATAATTGATTGCATGGGTATCCAAGATTGACACTGTCAATGAATATTGGTATGATGAAAGAACATCACATGCATGCATAATTCGTGGGCAATTTTTTCTTTCTGACCTCCCAATTGGAATCAGATCCAAAGTGGTTTGTTCATGATTTATTTAATTTTTTACAGCTAGATTTTTTTGTAGGTGGAATCTACGTAAGATCCAGATCCAGCTTGACAATGTAAAATTTAATCACCCAGATTTTAGAGTTGGGTCTTAGCCAAAAAAATAAAATAAAGTGGGTACAAAAATAACTGGACTCTTGGTGACAAGAGATTTGATGTAGTTGATTAGGCCAGTCGCTGGTTCGATTCTCACTGGGAGCAAGCTGCAAGGATACTACACTCTTTTGGTTTCTTCTGAACCCAAATTAAAAACTAAAGTCTCGGCGGAAACAGTGGTGGGGAGGGCCCGTAGGATGTAGTAGAGCACTAATTAGAAGAACAGTTTCTTTGATTCTGTTTCTTTCTTTTTCATTCAATTGACAAGCCTTGGGCTCAAGGCGGGGCCACTGTCCATGTCCGATCTAGATAGATGGCACCGACTGCCTGACCTGAACCCCAATACTGTTGAGAAAATCTGCATCATAGTGGACACTTGCCCACCCTGGCTCCTATGTGGCTCCACCATTGTTGCGCACTAAGAGCGCCATCGAAACCAATATTAGTCTGGATTTCGTGAACAAACGAAGATGGATCTAGTAGAAAAATATCGCAAAATTGGACTTAATTTGCAAGATGTGTGAAGTATTCAGCAAAAATTGAGACGCATGGAGGAACGGAGATCTCCTGATTTTACACAACTAAATCACAAAAGTGGAAACGTTATCAGATCTCCATCGGTTTCTTTTGAGATTAATTTCTTGCTCTGAAACCACTTATCTTTCCCAGTTACAGAATATTCGTGTAAGAATATTAGTACAGCTAAAGCAGGTGCCGACGCAGCAGATTGGCAGCCTTAATCTGAAGGACGACAATCCTTTGAAAAGAAAAAGAATTATACAGTGTGCCTCTGAGCTCAGTTGGGGCGCCATCAATCTGGTGCTTGCCAGGGCGATGGAAGTCGAATTCAATTCATAACTTGAATGTTTTGTATGCGTGATATAAGAAAATAAATGTCATAGGAACTCTTCAAAATTATAGAGGACATATTTCAGATTGATTTTCTTCAACAAGAGCATGGGAATGTGCATGTGAGTCCCAGCAAATTAAATAATGCAGATGCACTTAACGATACAGTGTTATAATGGAAGAGTACTCGAGTATGAACTTTTGCAACGAGAAGAAAATGCACCCCCAGACAACTCACATACAGTTAGAACTGCAACTCTTTGAACTTGGTACATAAAATAGTCTTTTCTGCTCATTTGACTATCTTGTTTGTTTCTCCCTAAATCTCATACAAGATGCCAGAGCCACCAGCTTGCTTCATTTAATTACTACAATAACTAAAGGATGCATTATTGGTCATACAACCAAATAATCGTTTTTTTTATGTATATGTTGCCTGTTTTGCTTGTTTTTATCAGCCTTTTGCTGCAAAATGATGGATAACAAGGACGTGCTATCAAGCAGATGCCACAAATAGTGGACAGCTCTTATCCTGGAAATTTTTTTTGGAAGAATTCCCCACCAAAGCAACATGCTTCCATGTGCTCATTAGCTGCTCAATAATTGACTGCTGCACCATAGACCTTATCTGTTGGGACAAAAAAATGTGCTTGTGCTTTGCTTTCATGGAGTCTAGAAGGAAAATTATTTCAACTTCACAGGTGCCAACCTTGTCGATGGAGGTCTGACTATCCTGATACAAGCTTTTCTATTTTGAAGTGGCAATTCGATGAAAGGTTGAAACCGTCTCTCATTTTCCTTGCTCTGGAATCCAGTGCTGTTTCGAGACTTAGGTGATCATACCAGTCAACTTATGAACACAAACAAATATAATTGTAATTTGCTTTTATGGAGTCTGGAAGGAAATTATTTCAATTTCATAGGTGCCAACTATGTGGGTGTTGTCAATTGAGGTCTGACTATCCCTTCAACCCGATACAAGCTTTTTTGTTTTGAAGTGATCATCCTTCTGCGCCGTGATTGATCCGTGTTTGATTGCGCATTTGCTATTGAAAATCCTAACTGCGAAATTATTGGCAGTGATTGCAATGGTGCCAGCAATAGTCAGGTTGCAAGAAAAAGTCCGATTACGAGTCCTGGATTCATGTAGGATGATGGATTGTTCCAGTATGTTGTCGTATTATATCTTATTATATCCATATTCATTAAATCAGATCCAATTAGCATCACTTGTTCCTCATCGGTTTCGACAAGTTCTTTATGCAAATCTGGTTTATGACTAAAATCCAACCAAGGAGATGTAATTCAGTTTTGCCTCCCCGTATCCTGGTCCCATTTGAATCTTATCAAGGATGACGCCCTTTCACTCATTGAAGATGAAGATGAAGATGAAGAAAAGAAAAGCTGAAGATGAAGATGAAGATGAAGATGTAGATGAAAAAAAAAAAAAGAAAAGGACCCAAAAATACAAGGATTTACGTTATTCGGCAAGACCAAGGGCTTCTTCCTACAAGTATACCAAGTCTACTAAATCGACCGAAACAAATAGGGATATCAATCGACTGGATGTATTTCTAATCATATCCACTTTTTCGGACATTTACATGCTTGATTCAAATTCAGATTTGAATACAAGTGAAGGAAAATCGTTCCGAATTCAAAATCCAATTTTTGCATTCACATCTAAATCTGAATTAAAATCCAAATTTTTGAGCTGAATTTGACTGATTTTCATAATGTAAAGACGTCAAATATAGCATAAATTGTTTAAAACTCCATTGAATCCGAATTTATATCTAATTGGATATTTATGTATATCGAATCTGAATCCCATTGGATGTTATTTGTTAAATCTCAATATGATCCGATTTCTCAATTGTTTTTTTTCTTCATATTTGATATTTTTTCAGAACGGTTTGTTCAGGTATCCAATCCAAATCAGAGATATTGGCTTTCATATGAACAAATAGAACAGATGTAGCCCCTCTATAAACACGAATCTTAGACAATTCTGCAAAAGCAAGATATTACAGTAATATCCTTCATTCAAAATTTTCACGAAAAAGCAAGGAAAGCATATTAAATTGGAATTAGGCTTCATACTCCTGTAACATTGACGCCATTGTCACAAGCTAGGTGCCGGCTGGTGTAGGCAATTGCTCAGAGATAAACCCTAGAGAATTTAGTTTAATTTTCATATTGGTGCCCTCACACAATTTAGATTATTATATATTGGTGGCCTTTAAATCTAAAAATTTTATTTTAATATCTAAAAGTAAGTCATTATATATTAGTACCTTTGGTGAAGAATTTTGGACTACACCGCTTTCTTATACGCATGATAGTGTTGATTAAAGCCACCTAATGGTGTTCCGGAGAAACTTACCTTGATATAATGCGATTTTAGTGTTCAATTTACTAATTTTAGAAATATGATTATATATACTGTCCCGTTATTTTACTATATTCTCCCTCAAACCAAAAATCTCAAAATATCTTGGGCTCGGATCCGCGCTTAGAATTCCCCCGAGGCGAGAACTCGCCTACTATAAGTGGAGCCCTTCTAACGTTCAACCGCCAAACCGCCCCTCCTCGTTTCAAAGACTCAAGAAGCGCGGGAAACTCGAAAGAACTCTTGAAGGGCGCAGGGCGACGCCAAGGCTCGAATCCTGTCGGTGGTCCGAGACGTCGCCACGGAAAGATCTCAGGGAGGTAAGCGAGGAAGATTTCCCTTCGTCTGATACTTCGTCTTCAAATTCGCGCCAATGCCGTCGTTAATTCTCTTCATCCTGTTTCCCGGATTCATCTTCCTCCACGAATTGCTCGTCTTCTTGCTTCCGACACAAAAGAACCAAGAATTTTCATGGATTCATGAACTAATTTGCCTTCTAGTGTCTCCTCTTTTCTGGACGATGGATGTGATCTAGTTGGTCGCTGTCTACGTGTCAGGATGTTGTTTCTGTTGATGAATCTCCTTTGTCTACGCTTCTGACTAAAGAGATTTCCAATTGTGGACCAAGACTTTATCTGCCGCCATGAAAAATCGGTTCTTTAGATCTTCTTCTACGCGCCTCTTTGTTCATGATTTCCCAATCTCTGGCTTCTGATTATTGAAATCGACTTCTAGGATGATTCTGGAGGAATGTGCTGATTTCTGCATTCAGCTTTTCAGGGTCGTTTCATGATTCAGAACGCCGAGTTTCTGTTCTCAAGTTGAGGTTTTCAGAGCTTCAGGCGGAATTAGATGCACATAACTGGGCACTAGAGGAAGCAAAATGCACCAAGGAAGTGGCAGAAAAGGAGCTTCGGGTGTCAGAGTTTGCCTTAGGGTTGGTTGAGGCTTCGATCAATGCATATAAGGTAATATCTTTCAACTGAAGGAGCTTTCGTTTTTGTTTGATTGGTTTTCACACTAGTCCAGTTCTGAATTGCGTTGTTTTCAGGGTTGTTTTCAGGCTAGTGTTTCATTTCAGCAGGAAGAAATGCCAAAGCTTCTGCCGGAATTTCAACTTCTTAAGGCAATGAACCTCTAATGCTAGAGATGATTCATTTCATATAAACTTGAGCTATGAGGGATAAATAATTTTAGACGCTTGTTTTTGCTTGTACATGCTTAAATACTTGGATGGCGTGAAAGAAAGAGAAATCTGTTGCACGGTATAATGTTTTGGTCCTCTTTCATATCATTGTTTTTGCTTGTACATGCTTAAATACTTGGATGGCGTGAAAGAAAGAGAAATCTGTTGCACGGTATAATGTTTTGGTCCTCTTTCATATCATTGTTTTCTGGTCCTAGTTGGTTATTCTGTCGTTCACGTTTTATTCTCTTCAAACAGAATGGTCCATCAAGCCAGGACCATAAAAACTGCGTTAGCTTGGATCCTTTCCCAGTAATTATTTAAGGTCTAATGCCTTTTATCATCCGGGAGCTATTAGCTAGTGTCATACAGTGCATGATGTTTTACCTTAAAAAAAAGAAAAAAAAGAAAAAAGAAACACCATCTGGCAGAAGCAATTGAATCGAATAAATTATCGTGCCAAATTTATCTTCTCATGCTTGGTTCGAAG
Organism: Nymphaea thermarum; assembly: GCA_011799765.1. Classification (NCBI taxonomy): domain Eukaryota; kingdom Viridiplantae; phylum Streptophyta; class Magnoliopsida; order Nymphaeales; family Nymphaeaceae; genus Nymphaea; species Nymphaea thermarum. Next base: position 11,797 of record JAANDH010000418.1, read on the forward strand.
AATAGCCAAATAGAAACTATTGTCTTCCATATACAACTGAAATTTTATCAAACGATTACCATCTTTTCTCCGTTAATACGGGAATGCTTTTCTTGAAGAAATGGTTCAGCTTCACAAGGTAATGATTTCTGTTTTTTGTTTCCTCGATTGCCATTCTTACGCTGGAGCATGTATCTTATGCATTACTTTTAAGCTTGTAATGCAGCAGTTTCATAGAAAACTAAAAGCAACCATACTGTTTAGCAGGTTTAGAAACTTATGGTCTTGCTTTAATCGGCCTTCAAGGGAAATCTAAAAGTTATATGAAGCATGTTTAAAATCAATGTTCGGTGGAGGAGAAAAGGCTTGAGATTTCAGACGCAGAAGGTGCATGTCCAGTGTGCATATGTGTACTTGCTGATCCTGAGGTATCATTTCTTAGTCTGGTTCTTTTTGAAGCAAGTCTCCTTTTTCAGTTTCTGTTTTATGCACTGTATGTTGCACACTACTTGTTTTGGAACGGGTTGGTTCATTGTTTAACAAACGGGAGCTTCACCTGTTGCTTGGGGTGTATATTGATGATAGTCTCTGAAAAATCTAATGTAGACAAGGACAATATTTGATCAGTTATAAATTTGATATATAGACACAAAGAATGGTTAAACCTGTTGCCAAGTGATATCGATAAGATTCACTCTCCTTATCTCAACTAAGTGTGATACTTTCTGTTTTAAATGGGCAACTAGTGTAGATTTTTTATCTTCGGCATCGAACTTATGTCTGACAGGCACAAACTTGATAGAAACATTTGAGAATGGAACTGCCTAATTGTTCTCCTGATTCGACAAAATGGCATCGTTCCGAGTGCGTTTTAAGCTCTTAATTAGGCCCAACATGCTCTATCCACTTGTCAATGTCAGCTTTAAGGAATTGGTGGCAGTGCTTTCTGAAATATACATTAAAAACCACAAGCATCTGCAAAGAACACCACATTCCATTGGAAAAGAACTCATCGATGATGATATTATTTGTCTATAGCCAATGGTGAATTATACGATTTATCTATGTATTTCTAATAGAAATTTATCGACTACATAACTTAAAAACAATAACTAGACGGAGAAATAACAGTTCATGGATGCTCAGAAAATTGTAGGACCTAGATGCTTTTGGTAAGGAGAAATTATTAATCAGAAACGCGAATGGTTTTCTTTCCCCCCTTAGGTTGGACTAAAGGCTCGAGTCACTTTCCCAGCCAACATACGGGAAAAAACAGATGAAAATGGGTTTAAGAAACTGGAAAATTTCTATCCAAGAAATGGTTTAACATAAGCAGAACTCTTATATGAAATCTCCCTTAGGGTTCAAGTATATTTATAATGGGCGGCATGATTAACTTGTCACAGGCAAGTTCTTATCATCTTATTTTGGCGATAACAGGAATTGCTTTAGCTGTGTGGTCCTTATGAGCACCTCCATTGGGTCCTCTTGTTTGATGCAGTGTTACTCAAATCGCGAAAGCATAAATAGTGTTTGCCTGTAGTCATAATGCAGCCGTTGTAATTATGCTGTGCAAACAAATTCAAGTCAAACTAATGCAGACAGTCCAAATAGTTGAAACGGTTATGCAAAGTTGATGATCTAGTACAGAAGACATAGAGGGTTGAGATTGTTCCTCTGAAACGTGCACCAGCACCTACTGATAAAGCCTTACCTTCAAGCCTCAAGGCCATGTATATCATCAAAGAAATAAGGACTCGCAATGTTTCTTTAATTCCTTTAAAGGAATTGGCATAGATCCATGTCCTCCAGTAGGATGATGTATAGACAGTCACAATAGCTCAGCCGGTAAAGCAAAGGACTGAAACCCCCACGTTACCAGCTCAAATCTGGTTCCTAGCATATGATTAATGTGTTCAAATCTATACGTACAAAGAGAAAATGAAAAAGGATTGCGATAGAATACATATTCACTACATTAAGGACCTGACAAGTAACGTTCAACGGATTATGTAATGGAGCTTCAGAATCGATCAGAAAACTCCTAGCAGCTGGTGCTTACGTGTGTCTTCATACTAGAATGTATGCGAGCATGTGGTCGCATGCTTGGAATTTCCTGTGCTGATGCACCTGTACCTTGGATATCAAAAAATAGTTCACTTGCACTGTAATTCTCCCTTTTCAAGTATTATCTCAATTTCGTACAGGTCACAGAGGAGACTGCTAACTTTCAAAAACCACTAGCTCTTATGGAAGCAATTTCCAGAGAAACAAAAGAGTTGCAATCCCTTTCCAGATATCCTTTTTTTACAACATAGGAGGAAGCATGTAATATTCATCTCGTTTTATTGGAATACAAAAGTGATGTTGACATTGCTCACTGCGGAAATTTGGACACGATATGCTCTGCCCAAGATGAACAATGGACAACATGCGCGAGGTACCAGGAAATGTTGCTGAAGGGTCAGAAGGAAGATCTTAAGCAAGCATCATTGGAACCCATAAAGAATGAAGTAATTCTACCAAAAAAATGTTGCTCTACCTTTTCTTTTTTATCTGAAACTATACATTGTTTGTGCTTTCTTGTCAAACTACGGGCCTGGATGATGGCTGCACCTCTACTGAAAATGGCCAAATTTAGGATCGATGTACTCAAGAATGCGATTGGTGAATTTCTAATTGCCAATTGAACTTGGGAACTCCAAAAGACACAAACAGAGAAATGTAACTTTATTTTCAATAATGGTTAAATTATGATAAGCACATCCATAGAAAAAATTATGGAAAAACACCTCAGACAATATTTTTTGCATTAATCTGAAAGTGTGCAGTTTTAGAACATAAACAATTTTTGCTTGCTTGCACGAACCAGTAAACTTGGCAGTAACATAGTGTCATAGCATTAGGATCGAGTAGAGCTTGATCTCATCACATATTCATTGACGAGTTTTGCAAATGCAGATGATGTGTCTTGCAACAGTTTTCTTGGAGAGTCGTACTCAGCAACATGACCTAAGAAGAAAGAAACATATCAGAACAAACCATACAGCAGACAAGGAATTCATGTTTTATCATAGTGATGTGTATTAGTATACCATTTTCCATAACTAGGACCATATCACAGTCCAAGACAGATGCCATTCGGTGTGCTATTGTGAGAATACTGCAATCAGAAAAATGTTGCCTCAATGTCTGTTGAATTAGACCATCGGTTGCAGTATCAACAGAAGCCGTTGCTTCATCAAGCACCAGAATTCTACTCTTCTTCAGAAGTACTCGTCCTAAACAGACTAGCTGCCTTTGGCCCACACTCCAGTTCTCTCCATTCTCAGTCACTGCAACAATCGACATGGAAATTATGAAACAAATGCAACCACAACTTAATTGGAAGCATCGACAAGAAAAGAAAAAAGACCTGCTGCATCAAGTTTGCCATCCTTCTGCCTAACTACATCTCCAAGTTGGCATTTGTCTAGAGCCTAAAGTATGGCCAAAGCAATTACGTCAGGAAAATCCTCATTAATATGATCACAATAGCAAGAGTTTAACACATGCATACCTCCCAAATTTGCTCATCGGCATATTCTTCAAGAGGATCAAGATTGGTCCTCACAGTTCCTTGAAACATGGTTGGTTCTTGTGGAATGATGCTTAATCTAGACCTCAGCTCATGCAACCCTATGGTTGAGATGTCAATTCCATCAATCACTATCCGACCATATGATGGATCAATTATACGGAAGAGGGCTTGCACAAGTGTGGATTTCCCACTGCCTGTTCTCCCAACGATGCCTGTTTTCGTCCCACCATGAAAGGTGCATGTAAGACCCTTTAGAACCAAAGGTAGATGTGGAGCATAACGGACCTACACCGGATGCTAAATGTTAATACTTAAGTGAAACCGCCAATTTGAGTGGCACTTCCTGAGCTAGACAAAATTACCTGCAACTCACTGATATCTATTTCTCCACGAGATGGCCACTTCTTGCTTGGTCTGCTTGTTTCACTCGTCAGAGGAGGTTCACTAGGAAGATGAGTGTATTGCAGAATTCTTTCCACAGAAATCATCCTATTCTCAGCATTGCATAAACACCAAACAAGATACATTTGCAGCATGTTCAAGTTCAAGCCATAGGTTACTGCTAATCCAGCAATTCCTGTAAAAAAATGTAGAACAGTGTTAATAGTTAAATCTAAATGAGTTGCATAAAGTCCCTGAGCTTTCAAGTTGGTTGATTTTGAGAACTAGAAATCCATTTACCTGGATAGATTGCACCTTTAGGCAATGAAATCAAGAAAATCAAAGAAAAAGCAAAAATTAGAGAAGACAACACATCCAAACGTAGGCAGAGCCACTCCATGGCAGCAGAAATATGAAATTTTGGTCTAGAAAAGCCATCTATCAGCTGGAAGTTTCTGTTCAAGAACCTTGACTCTTCATTGAAACTCCTGATAGTGGATGATCCGGCTATCGACTCTGTAAAATGTTGTAGCATAGGGGCTTTGCATAGTCCAACAAGCCGGGATAATTCTCGAGAGGTTGGTAGGTAATATTGCTGTCATCACAAATCATAAAAAAAATAAAAGGTAAATCAACTCTCAATGCCTATAAAACATGAATTCGACATGGCTTATCATAAAAGGATATAAATGAAGAAGCTTCTTTTTTCAGATAATGTTGAATGTGGATAAAAGCTAAATCAACTATCAATGCCTATAAAACATGAATTCGACATGGCTTATCATAAAAGGATATAAATGAAGAAGCTTCTTTTTTCAGATAATGTTGAATGGCACACACAGTTCTTAATACATAAAGCATTGTTACCTGCAACCATATGCCCACACAGGCCACTGGGATGAAAATAATGAGAACTTGCCATGAAATTTGTGAAATTACTGCAATGCTTCCAAGAAGTTGTATACCAGCAAAAACACAAGATGCCAGCACCTCAGGAATGTAAAGATCAAGCTCACTCTGGTCACTTGATATCTGCAGTAAAGAAACTACCAAGATCAACTTGAATGTAGTCAAATAGAACATAGACAGAAGGCAGCATAGAACATAGAAGGCAATCACAGAGGTGAACTGACCCTACTAAGGATACGGCCTGTTGGAGTAGAATCAAAGAACGACATAGGAGCATGAAACATGCATGCATGTAACTTATTGAAGAGCACTGTCGCTGTTTTAAAGCCAACAGTTCCTATGAGCAAAACTGTGAATAGTTCAAACACGGCACTGGCCAATGACAGTATAATGTAGACAACAATCAAAGTGAATCCGCTCACTGAGGATGGATGCTCATCTGAAACTGGTGTTGCCCAAGCCATCCAATAGTTGCTGCCTATTTGAAGAAGGTTATAGACAATATGGCTCAGCAAAATAAATGGGACCAGTGCTCCACCATATGATGTTGTAATATATTCCCAATACACAGACAAGCCTACCCTTCCTTTCTCTCGCTCTTCTTCTTGAACAAGCTGGTGATTTTTCTCTGCTGGCTGTTCCAACTCGACACCATTACCATTACTTTCACCATCTCTATCTTTCTCGTGCCCATGCATTTCTATCTCAAAAGATCTGTTAAGTTCATTGACATCTAATCCTTGTGAATCAAGTGCAGTGGCAGCTTCAATGGCTGACAGAGCATGCTCATGTGCACCAACAAGCTCCATGAAGTCAGTTCCAGAGCCAAGGATCTTGTCGTAGGGGCCAGACTGTGTTATTTGTCCATCTCGCATTACCTGCATTAGAAGCATAACGATGCATTATGAGGCTACCAAGTCCCATATAAAAGATAAGTTCAGTGATCAAGAATCATAAACAGCAGAGAACTCACCAAAACAAGGTCGGCAGTAGGTAAAAATTCCACTTGATGTGTTACATATATCACTGTTTTCGAACCTAAGAAACCATGCAAGCACTCCTGAATGAATGGAGCTGATCAGTCAGGGATAAGGCAATGAGCATGGACCTTGTGTTTCAAAATAATAGTTTGTACTAAATAATTTTGAAATTAATGCTGTATGAAAAAGGAAAAGAAAAAAACACTTTAAGAAAAAATAGTAGACTGAGAAAGAGAAGACACAATTCGATGAAATACTAAATGCAGGAGAAGTGAAGTTGAAAATGAACAGGCATACCTTAAAGAGGTGACTGCCTGTGTGAGCATCAACAGCACTAAAAGGGTCATCAAAGAGATAAACATCAGCATCCTGGTACAGAGCACGTGCAATTTGTACTCTTTGCTTCTGGCCGCCACTCAGGTTAACTCCTCTCTCTCCTATAGTAGTTTGATCTCCAAACGGTAACAACTCTATGTCCTTTCTTAAATCACAAGTGTCAATGACACGTTCATACCTATCTCTGTCCATCTCCTTACCAAAAAGTATATTCTCCTCAATCTTCCCACTTTGGATCCAGGGTGACTGAGCAACAAAGGCTGTTGTTCCACTCAATCGAACAGTTCCAGATATCCTTTCAAGCTCGCCTAAGATGCAAGATAGGAGGCTTGTCTTGCCTGACCCAACAGCGCCACATACAGCAACTTTCATCCCGTGCTGTACTTTGAAGTTCAGATTTTGCAGAGTAGGAACGCTTGAAGATGGATCCCAAGAAAAGACACCATCGTATATTTCAACTGCCAAAGTAGACACATCTTTAGATAGTTTCTCAACTGCATCAGTTTTCATTTCTTCAAGACGAAGGAATGAAGCAATCCTATCAAGGGAAACTTTAGTTTGAGCAATCATTGAGATAGTATCTGGCAGATTGTAAATGGGCTGTTGAAGTATCTCAATTGTCGCAAGGGCAGATAGAACCTTGCCAGACATAAGTGGGATCCTTAGAAGCATGCATGACCCGAATGCAGCAGCAGATATGAAAATAGGTGCTCCCCAGCAGAGAAAACTTACAAACGCTGTTGTATAAATGTACTTTCTCAACCAGTTTGTTTCAGTTTTTCTCAAATCCATAACCTTTGACAAGAACCTCATTTCCCAGGCCTGGAGTTTTAGTATCCTCATGTTCCTCAGGATCTCAGAAGTTGCTTTCATTCTCTCGTCCTTTGATTCCATAAGCTTCTCCTGGAGGCCCTCTTGGGACTTAACCAGAGGGAGGTTTGCTAGCATAATTAGGAAAGCTGCCACCAGCGCAGAAAGTGAAGCTAATCCCAAGTTCTTGTACAAGATTGCCAAAGCTATAATGATTTGAAGAGGCACAACCCATAGATCATGCACGTACCAACAGAAAAGTGCAATCCGATCAGCATCAACGCTCATCAAATTGATAATCTCCCCACTCGTATGCATTTTCCGAGACTGGCTAGACAAAGAAAGGCCTTTCTTATAAATTGTCGCATTCAGTGCTGCCCTGTTTCTAATGCCGATTTGCCGTGTTAGGAAATACCAATGTCTCTGTGAAAAACTCTGTACAAGCTTAGCCACAAGAAACACAGAAACCAGGACGTAGCCTTCATGGGCAAACCTCTGGCGACCATTGATATATTGCACTAACGAGTCGATTAGGTAAGGGCCAACGAATGAGGAAAGACTGTACAGGAGACAGAAGAGTCCTGCCCATGTTACATCCTTCCAGACAAAGCAGAACAATGCTTTCGCCAGTCTGAGCTTTCCCATATAATCACTAGACTCTCCCTCCTCGAGTCTGCTTCTAAAAGCGGGATAAACAAATTCTGCACTATCCTTCTTAGCTACTTCAGGTACATCTTCTAGGTCTAACGGTTTACTGTTACCAACTGGAAACAGAGGACTCAACCACGAAAAAGTAAGCAGGCTAAGAAAGCCTGCAGCTGCGTATGGAGTGACGTCATTAGCAACATCCTTCTTTTCTGTGGAACCATTCAATAGAGGTTCCCTGAGATGGGTCCTTTCATTATCGTCTGTGCTAGAAAAGCCGCGTAGGGAAGCGCAACAAAGGAACAAGGCGGCAAAACTACACAACAAATCTGCCCAACAGAAACATGACCCCTTATAGAAGGTCACATCAATAACAAAGCTATAAGAAGACAAGATGAAGAACACCAACCACCATATTCGCAGCAAAATTTGAAACCTTTGCCATGACATCCCAAATCTCAGGAACCCCGAAATTGCACCCCAGGCCACAGCTTGCTCCATCCAATCACCTTGGGCAATGGTGGTTTCAACCGAACTGCCATCCCAGTACTTCAAATAATGGTATGTGCTCAAGCCACCGAACAGAAAGCACAACCCCAAGGTGCAGATAAGGGACAAACTGTACAAAAAACCAGAAGTTTTATAGGACTTGAGCGTCGACCGCCTCAGGAAGACCCAGAGAAGTGTTAGCAGCAGGAACAACAGATGTACTCCCAACGAGATAGAGTGCCGGAAAAGGGGAGTAAATAGCAGAAAATCGCCATTAAGAACATGGCTATTGCCAAAAATTAAGAAACTGTGAGTAAGAGTGCTAAACATGGTCGTGTTCATGGCACGCTTCCAATAACAATATCAAGAGAGAAACCAAGAGGAAAAAGAACGGTCTCTGTCATGCGAGTCCCCAGCCGATGGTATGCGGACTGGTGGGAGATCGATAAAACAGGTAACCAGGTATCATGCAACTGAAAAAGAGAAACCGTCACCAAATGATATTGGAATGCTGCACATATTTACGGGTCGTGAGTTCTATTGCATGGATGCTTGGATACACGACATTTTAGTTGCCGGATATACCATTCCCGTCCACAGCTATATAAACAGTGGGAGTAGGAAGGAAAAGAGGCCTCCCCTGCATCCCACAAACAAAACAAAATTTGAAAAACAAAACTAATTACTTTAAAATACAGATTACCTAAACTAAATAATCAACTTGATCAAAAGAAAAGAATTTAAATGTAATAATACCCCCAAACAGTTTATTAGTCAAGCTCAGGATAACCAGTTGCCCTGGTAGTGAAGTTACTCCAGTGTTTAGGAGTCAAAGCAGGCGGCTTTATCGAACGGCAGATACTCTGCTAAAGGTCTACCCACTCTTTCTCCTTGCCAACAAAGGGAAAGTGACAGGCTTTTGTTTCGGGTCGTTGGAGCATGTGGAATTTCAAGGTTTCGACCGGCGGCTTGTGCATGAGTTGGCATAATAAGACATTTCTTTTCTCAAAAGTTTCAAGCCACGCCGTTTCCTTTCGGTCTTATTAGAAAGTGACCCTTTCCTCGCTCCAATTTCATCCAAGACAACAATCACATTCTTTTTTGGGGCAGGCCAATTTTCATGTTTTGCCTTCAAACATGGGATGAGAAGTTGCTACGTTACATTCGAGGGGCATTTGATAAATTTATTGGGTAATTTTTCAGATTTTACTTTTTCTCTTACCAGGGGAGTGATCGTCCATTTAACTTAACTAACAGGAGTATTTTGGACGTTTTCATTACTTAACGCATAATCTATTGTTAGGGGCTATAATATATAACTTGCTCCCTTCCTATAAAGGATGAGTTATATCTTAATCTATAAGAAGAAAGGGTGTGAACGCCTACACTTGCCCGGCAAGGCCGGCGTAGGGTTTCATACCCCTTTCTCTCTTATGGACTAACCTAGGAATAGCTTCAAAATCCTCCTTCCTTCCTTCAAGTCATGTTAGAACATGTTTGATGGACGACCCTTTTTTTCTCTTTTAGTTCAAAAGTACATTATGAACTCTAATAGATCAACGGAGTTGATTGGGTCCAACCGAATCTTTATCTTGAGTAGCAGGAAAATAGTAAAAGTAGCAAATGGTGGCATAGATTAAAATTCAAAGAAGTGAGGTATTTTTTTGAAAAATAACTGAAAGATTAGGGCGTAAACAAAATTTTCTAATATCAAAATTTTCCTTAGTTCCTTGGGGATCAAGTACTTCCTTGGGAACCAAGTTTAGGAAATTTTCCTATGCCCCACACTTTGCAAGAGGGGAAGTCGATGACTTCTGACGAAGTGATGCTGACGGCACTGACAATGAATGGAACCCACCTAAACTGAGTTGGTTGGTGCCCATGGTGTGGAGATTGGATTAACCCTAGGAGAGACGCTTTGAAGAGGCTGAATTGACGTCACCTTAGCACAGCAGTGCTTATCTCTGAATACACGAGCTAGTCTCTACCTTGCTCGAAAAGGATCATGTTCAGCTCCTGACACTCCAAGAGGAGATTTTTTTTTTTTTTTTTGAGAAATTCTTCATAAAATGCGCTTAAACACCTAACTTAGTGATATTGTTAAAAGCGTACTTAACTTTTGCACCGTTTATCAAAGTTAACTTTAGGTTATGGCTTACTTAAAGCTATGGTTAATGTGATAAAAAAGATTAAAGCAAACACCAATAAAAAAGATTAAATTTATTGCGTTGCATTAGCTTCTTCAATATACGTAACGGTCTCAGTACACAATTAATTATATTTAAGTTAATAGTTTTATTAGCAATCAAATTAGTCAGCTGAAGGATTTTTTTCTTTATTATGGCTAGAAGGTTACACTTACCGATAGAAACCTATATGTATTCACAAAAATATATAATTTTAAATCAATTTTTAAGTGGAAAGATAGTGATTATAACCGAATTAACAATTAATCTGAAGAAAAAAAAACATCTCCTAGAGATGCTTGGCTAAGCATGAAATGACATGAATGGATTTTTTAGCAATAATAAAAAATTGGGTCTGTATCAGTTATCATCAACTTTAATGTTTTTTGAAAACTTCCGTCTAAAATAAATCGTGTTACGTTTTGGTCTAATGCTAAAGGCGTCGCGTTCAAGCCCACCAGAAGTTGGATTAGCCGGACCTTTACTAGCTTATGCCAAGAGAAGGGCCTTGGGTTTTTACACTGCCAAGAGGACCTTTGTAAAGAATTCATGATTTTCCACAAACTATGACCCCGACGGGAACTTGATTTGTTTTTTGAAATCCTTCTGGGGCAAGAGTTCCCAATAGATTTATTTTATTTCTAAGCTGCTTTCTGAAATGCACATTTATGCTTTCAGATGCTCCACAATAAACAAAATAATATCAAGGACACATTTTCGTAGGCACAGACAAGCTTGGATTTCCCACGGATGATGTGACTGAAAATCACAGATCACAATAATGTTGAAATTTAGAGAAACATGGGATTGCAATTATTATTCTTTGGTCGACAAGGCTCAACATGAAACCTCATGATTCTGGTCTTAGATCCCGGTACTGGTGATCATTAATTCGCTTCTGAAAAATATTTTAAAAAACATTATAAGTCCACTCGTGAAAAATCAGATAAGCACATATATAAAATTCAGTAATCCAGTTAACAGTGCATTGTAAAGTTCTTTTCCCACCGAGTAAAATGCTATGGAGCTTTGTGAACCATTTACTTTTACTCTCTTTGCTCCGTCTTAGGCATCCCATCCACAAAAAGAAATGAAAAGATAAATTATCGCCATCTTATTGAGGAACACTCAATCAAGAAATCATATACAGATGCAGATGCTAGAGATTAAACAACAATCAACATCTAAAATCTGAACCTATCTATAGATACAACAAAAAAAGATCCTATCCACTGAAGAAGGTAAGTGATGCCGTCGTATTGCTTGTAGCTCATTTAACTTATAGAGCAACTATTCTCCGCATGCAACTTAGTAAGAAGGTTCTTCCTTGCCATGAATTGCATTAACTTGACAAAAAATTGTCACGTCTGGAATAACTACTTAGCATCATTAACCACCAAATTCTGAAAACTAGTGCTGGATCTCATCGCGTACTCATTTACAAGCATTGAAAATGCTGAGGAGGCATCCTGCAAAAGTTTTCCTGGAGATTCATATTCAGCAACAGTACCTAATGGGAAAAAACGAAAGGTAGTTAAGCACAGAGAGAAATGGAACAAGGGAACCTTTTTCCAAAGATAACAGTAAGCAACAAACCATTGTCCAAGACAAGGACCATATCACTGTCGAGAACAGATGCTATCCGGTGTGCTATTGTCAGAATGCTGCAATCAGAAAAATGTTGCCGCAATGTCTGCTGAATTAGGCCATCAGTTACAGTATCAACAGAAGCAGTTGCTTCATCAAGCACCAAAATTTTACTCTTCTTCAATAACACTCTCCCCAAACACACGAGCTGCCTCTGACCCACACTCCAATTCTCTCCATTCTCAGTCACTGAAACAATCAGCATTAAGATTTAGACACAAAATACAACTATGACAAGAATATCATAAATGAAGAACCAGACCTGTTGCATCAAGCTTGTGCTCTTTCTGCCTCACCACTTCACCAAGTTGGCATTTGTCTAAAGCCTGAAACATAACATGCAAAAAGGATATAGAAGAAAGTAATCTTAAAACTTTGACTAATTGATGTCGACAATTGTAAAAGGATAACACATGGATACCTCCCAAATTTCTTCATCAGTATATTCTTCAAGAGGATCAAGATTGGTCCTTATGGTTCCCTCAAACATTGTTGGCTCTTGAGGAATGATGCTTAACCTAGATCTCAGGTCATGCAGCTCAACTGTAGAGATGTCAATACCATCTATCACAATCTGACCACATGATGGGTCAATAATGCGAAAGAGTGTTTGCACAAGCGTGGATTTCCCACTGCCTGTTCTTCCCACTATGCCCGTCTTTGACCCTCCACGAAAAGTGCATGTGAGACCTTTTAAAACCAGTGGCAGATGAGGATCATAGCGGACCTACACCAAATGCTAAATGTTAATGCCGACTCCATTTTCAAAGACAGACTTTGACATGTGATAAATCCATAACTACCTGCAGATTGCTGATATCAATTTCTCCATAAGATGGCCAATCCCTGCTTGGCCTGCTAGTTTCTATTGTAAGAGGAGGTTCAGGAGGAATACGAGTATACTGTAGAATTCGTTCCACAGAGATCATATTATTCTCGACATTGCATAAGCACCATATGAAATATATTTGCAACATGTTCAAGTTTAACCCATAAGTCACGGCCAATCCAGCAATTCCTGAAAGAAAAAATAAAAGAACAGCTTTGAGAATATGCAGATCATACATACTTCATGATATCTCTTAGATGCTGTGAGTATATGTGGTCTTGCAAGATATGAATGCAGTTACCTGGATCAATTATGCCCTTGGGCAATGAGATCAAGAAAACCAAAGAAAAGGCAAAAATGAGAGACGACAGAAGATCCAAGCGCAAACAAAGCCACTCCATTGCAGCAGCAGAATGAAAATTTGGCTTCGAAAAGTTATCTATCACCAGGAGGTTTGTCCTCATGAATCTTGACTCTTCATTGAAACTCCTAATTATAGATGATCCAGAGATAGTCTCCGAAAAATGCTGCAGCATAGGGGCCTCAAACACTCCACTCAATCGGGCTAGTTCACGAGAAGTGGGCAAGTAGTATTGCTGCCATAATATGAGCCATTGAAATCAACCAAATCAACTGATGAAACAAAAATCTAGAGAAAAAAATTGGAAAAGCATCCTTTCCAAATCTATGTATATTCACCCAAAAAGTTTCTAGTACAGTATACACAACACTGAAGCATCCTTACCTGCAACCACACGCAAGCAGCAACAACTGGTACAAAAACAACAAAAACTTGCCGTGAAATCTGTGAAATCACTGCAATGCTCGCAAGAAGCTCTATAACATAGAAAGCACAAGATCCCAGCAACCCTGAAATGGATAGGTCTACTTCACTCTGATCAGTTGATACCTGAAGGAAAAGAAAAAAGGTAAAGACAACATGCACCTGGCTGAGTGGAACTACAACAAGAAGACAACAACAAATGGACTTACCCTGTTTAGAATACGACCAGTTGGAGTAGAATCAAAGAACGACATTGGTGAACGAAATATGCACATGTGCAGCTTATTGAAGAGTACTGTTGCAGTTTTAAAGCCAACAGTTCCTATTAACAAGGCCATGATCAGGTCACATATAGCACTAGCCATCGACAACACAACATAGACTAAAATCAAAGTAATTCCGCCCACAGGAGATGGCTTCTCATCAGAAACTGGTGTGGCTGATGCCATCCAATAATTGCTTCCTATTTCAAAAAAGTTAAAGGCAATTTGACTAAGTAGAATCAATGGGACTAATGCCCCACCATATGTTGCTGTAATATATTCCCAGTATACTGAGAGGCCAACTCGCCCTTTCTCTCTCTCTTCTTCTTGAACAAGCTGGTACTTTTCCTCTACCAGCTCTTCTATCTTATCTTTATCATCATTAATCTCATCATATCCAAATTCATCCTTTTCATTGGTTTCCACCTTAGGACATATGTTTAAATCATTGTCATCAGATGGTTGTGAATCAAGAGCAGCACCAGCAGCTTTTAGGGCTGACAGAGTATGCTCATGTGCACCAACAAGTTCCATGAAGTCGGATCCAGAGCTAAGAATGCTAGCATAATGACCAGATTGTGTAATCCTCCCATCTCGCATAACCTATGATGAGACATAACCATGAATTTAGAGGCCAGAAACTCCACCAGAAAAGAAAAGAAGAAACTTGAGAACAATAATCAAAGACACCAAAAAACTCACCAGAACAATATCAGCACTGGGTAGAAATTCCACTTGATGAGTTACATATATCACAGTCTTTGAACCTAAGAAACCATGCAAACATTCCTGCAAAAATAAAGTAATTTGCACGTGGAAAAAGAAGTCAACTTTTATGTGTTGCATTTCAAATAAATGACTTACACCCTCAGGAATGAGAACTTTCAGAACCAACAAGGGACCAAAGCATTGAAGAACATAAAGTATGAGAAGGAGAAATACATTTCAATCATGAATCTGAAGATTTTATCTCGTTATCAGTACCCTGATTAGGTGCATCACATAATTAGACTGATGAAATATTAAATGCAGGAAATTAGTCGCAAAAAAAAACACACACATACCTTAAAGAGGTGACTTCCGGTGTGAGCATCGACAGCACTAAAAGGATCATCAAGTAAATAAATGTCAGCATCCTGGTATAGAGCCCGTGCAATTTGCACTCTCTGTTTCTGCCCACCACTCAGGTTAATTCCTCTTTCCCCTATAATGGTTTGATCTCCAAAGGGCAGTATTTCCAGGTCCTTCTTTAAATCGCAAACATCAAGGACATGTTCATACCTTTCTCTGTCCATCTCTTTGCCGAAAAGAATATTCTCTTCAATCTTACCACCCTGTACCCAAGGAGACTGAGCAACATAGGCAGTTCTTCCACTCAAACGGACAGTTCCAGATATCCTTGGAACCTCGCCTAGAATGCAAGAAAGCAGGCTAGTTTTTCCTGAACCAACAGGTCCACAGACAGCAATCTTCATCCCATGGTTAACTTTCAAATTGAGATTTTGCAGGGTAGAATGGCTTGATAGTGGATCCCAAGAGAAGGTACCATCACATATCTCAACAGCTGGGATAAAATTGTCTTTAGGCAATTTCTCAACAGCATCCGGTTGCATATCTTCAAGTTGAAGAAAAGATGAAATCCTATCAAGGGAAACTCTTACTTGCGTGATCATTGAAATAGTGTCTGGCAGGGTGTAAATTGGCTGCTGTAGTATCTCAAATGTAGCAAGTGCCGATAGAACCTTTCCAGACCTAAGTGGGATCCCCAGAATCATGCACGACCCAAACGCAGCTGCAGATATGAAAATAGGTGCCCCCCAAATAACAAAATTCATAAATGCTGATGTATAAATGAGTTTTTTCAACCAACTTTCTTCAGTTTTCCGTAAGTCCATAATCTTTGACAAGAACCTCATTTCCCAAGCCTGGAGTTTCAGAATCCTCATGTTCCTCAAGATCTCGGAAGTTGCCTTCATCCTCTCATCCTTTGACTCCATAAGCTTTTCTTGGAAATCCTCTTGCCATTTAACCAAAGGAAAGTTTGCCAACATAACCAGGAAAGCAGCTATCAAGCCAGCAATTGAAGCTAATCCCAGATTCTTGTACAGAATTGCTAAAGCGATAGCAATTTCAAGAGGCACCACCCACAGGTCATGCAAGTACCAACTAAATTCGCCAATCCTACTGGCGTCCACACTCACCAGATTTATGATCTCCCCGCTAGTACGTTCCTTCCGAGATTTGCTAGAGAGAGAAAGACCTTTTTCATAAATCATGGCATTCAGTGCTGCTCTGTTTCTGATACCAATCTGCCGTGTTATGAAAAGCCAGTGTCGCTGTGAGACACTTTGCACCACCTTTGCGGAAAGAAAGACAATAACCAGGAAGTAGCCTTCGTGGGCAAACCTCTGGCGGCCATTGACATACTGGACCAGTGAGTCGATAAGGTAAGGACCAACAAACGTAGAAAGAGAATGCAGTAGGCAGAGGAACGCTGTCCATAATACTTCCTTCCAGACGGTGCAAAACAACGCTTTGAACAATCTCAATTTTCCTATAGGTTCATCAGATTCCTCTTCTAGCCTACTTTTAAAATTTGTGTAAACAAATTTGGCACTATCCTTATCGCTAACTTCTGGGATATCTTTTATGTCCAACGCTTTCCTATATCCTACTGCGAGGAAAGGATTCAACCAAGAAAATGAAAGCAAGCTAAGAAATCCTGCATTGGCATATGGTGTGACAGTATCAACAACGACCTTGTTTTCGGGAGAACCGTTTAATAGAGGTTCTCTGAAATAGGCCTCCTCATCTTTATCATCTACGCCGGTATCACCATACACAGAAGCACAAGAAAGGAACAACCCAACAAGACTAGACAAAAGATAGACCCAAGAATATTTCCCAACCACATAAGACCTTTTCGAGAGGGCAAAATCAATAGCGAAGCCATAAACAGAAACAATGAAGAAAACCAACCACCATATTCTCAGCAAAATTGGAAACCTTTTGCTTGACATTCCAAACCTCAGAAACCCAGAAATCGCACACCAAGCTACAATTTGCACCAAAAAATCAACTTGGGTAGTAACGATTTCAATGGAATTCCTATCACTGTACTTCAGATAGTGGAAAACGCTCAATCCTCCAAACAGGAAACACAACCCCAGGCTACAACCCAGGGTCAAACTATAAAACAGACCTGAAGGTTTAGACGAAGCGACCCTCTGCGATCTTCTTGAAACCCAGACGGGTATCAACACAATCAAGAATAAGAGTTGAAAACCCAAAGATATCGAATGCTGAAAGACGGGTGAAAATGGCAAAAATACGCCATTGGAATCAAGGGTGCTGCGTAAGCTTACTAACTGATGAGTGAGACTGCTAAACACCATTGGTATTGACAACTTCATGGTGTATTTCTAATGACAAAGCAAAAACAGAGGCCAATAATCAGCAGAGCAAGGAATGCTACATAATGAACGCGATCACCTTCGGAAGAGGTGCAACTTGCAGAATGAGAGAGACCACCTGCCTTGGCGGTGAAGGCCGTTCGAGTCTCTCGGTTGGTCGTATAGTCGGAGAAGGTATATAGAGGCCAGAAGGCGGGGAAAAGACGTGCTGCCAAAGTCGTCGCGATATGCTAAAGGGCACGATCAGAACGCGTGAACGTTGAAACTTATATATCACAGACAGTGAAATTGAATTAAGAGCGCGGCGCAAGGACGGCCAACGACCTTCTAGATTATGTTTTATATGATAAAAGTAGCAGATATGAATCATATGATGGTGCTCAGGAGGGACTGCGGAGAGAAGCTCCCCTTCAAAGGAATCACACAGGGCACAGTGCCACATTATGGCAGTCAGGGCCCAGGGCGACGCGTTCGATTGATACCCTTCTGTTCTGTGTCGGGGTATTTTGGTGATTATGATTTTTATTCATCTTTTTATGTACGTATAACTAGTTCCCCAAACACACAAACCATGTTTCAAAATTAATTATAAAACCAAAGTTTTAATAAAGCCAGACTTATAAAAAAACCATTTTTCTCATTCAAACGCTATTTAACTGTTTTCAAAATTATTTATTTCACTATTGGTCTGAGTTTTCTTTCTAGGTTCAGCTACTATGAATGATATTTTTTATAAGTTCGATTGTAGCGTTGATCGTTAAATGCTAAAAATTTATAATTAAATTTTGTATATATGTTTACGTCTTCTTTAAATGGTTAGATTTATTAAAAACGAGCTCACAACACTTGAGAAAACAAACATATGAGATGTTTGAAGAGACACAAATTGAAGATCGTGTACATATAATATGGTCCTAATTCTTATAGTTATGTTTTACAATCAACTTATTTTATGTATATAAAATAAGTGAGTGAACGATGACTCTGGTTGTTTAGAGTCACTCAACCATTTAACTAATGACATCCATCTAAAATAAATGAACGATTGAAAGAAAAATAAAAAGAAAAAATATTAAATGATGAAAATATCCATCACTTTTTTCTCTTTATTTTTCTCTTAACTGTCTATTATGTTAGATTGGATTGGAAAGATTCTATGGTTGTGTGACACCAAAAACCTAGAGTCACCATTCAATTTTCTTTTATATATATATAAACAACCATCAACCATCTTCTCTTAGAGTGATTAAGGTACCTTTATGACTTGAAAAGACAATATGGAAAAGATTTTTAAGATTTTTGCAACGGAGAACTGAGTAGAGATGGCAAACGATCACAAATGATCTTTAATAACTTCATGACTTCTTTTAAAACTTTTAAAATCAGGTTAGGTGCGCCTTCGAATATGTCACAAGTTGAAGACACGGAGACTGGGGCCATTCTAAATACTTATTGGCTTGATTAGAAACTTTTCCATTGCGTCCAATTTCTTGAATAATATACTCGTCTGAACTATTTTGCTTATAATGCAAGCCTTCCCCGTTCTTCTTCTTCTTCATATCTTCTTGGTTTGAACGCTTTTACAAAAGCAGCTTCGTTGAACAGTGACCTCGAAGGACCGAATGATGCTATCTCAAATCATTTCTTTAATATTGAAAACGATTCAGTGACCGCACTATTAATTGAAAATTTGCAGAGTAGTTGGTATATCATCAATCTGCTGATCTTCAAAGAAGTCATTGTATATTCTGTCCACATAAATGGCCCCATGATTTAGCATTATTTAAAAACCAACTTTTCTTCCATATTTTTATAACTCCACCATCTAATCTGCTTAGCTAATCTGTTTAGCATGTTTAGATGGTTCCCATTAACTACACCTTACCGTTTAAAACTCTGATACTTTATTTGTAACTATGACACACACACACACACACACACACATATATATATATATATATATATATATATTGACTATGACATATATATATATATATATATATATAGCTCTGCTATCGGTCCATCTTAATTTATGCCTCACATCCACTGCCCAACTTATTGCATGCGTTGTGGGAGACGTTCGGATGGATAGATTTTTTTAAATTAATATTATATATATATATATATATATATAGCTCTGCTATCGGTCCATCTTAATTTATGCCTCACATCCATTGCCCAACTTATTGCATGCGTTGTGGGAGACGTTCGGATGGATAGATTTTTTTAAATTAATATCATAAATAAATTTTATATATATACATATATATATATATATATATATATATATATATATATATATATATATATATATATATAATGAAATCAGCCAGCTACGTCTGTGATTGGATGGTTTTTTTTATCGTGTCACTAAAAACCATGACGAAGCAATTGACAGCCATCTATATTATTTCTTTTGTGACTGTTTTTAGCGAAACAAAATTAAAATACCATCCTGCCACAAAGGTAGCCCACTGATTTCTTCATGAGGGTTTAGATGAAAAAGTTGTCTGGCTTGCGCTTCCTGCAATGCATCAGGTGGCTGTGATTGGATGAACCTCAAGATAACTGGTGTGTGTATGTTGGATTTGGTTGTCTGTCAAATGTTGCAAGATGACAAACATACAAATGTGTTTAATCGAAGCTGGATATACTGGTCGGAGAACTACACACAAGTATATATTCATATAATTCGGATAGAGAAAGCATCTGACAGCGTACAATCTCATCTGTTGCATCTAGCAATGTGTTTAATCGCAGCAGTAGTATGATGCAATGCATCGAACGCTTGCGAGTGGACAGAGCTCAAGATGGTTAGAGGACTACATGTACACCCTTACGTTTATATACCAGTCACGAAGTTTTCCGCTTTTAAATAGTATGAAATTGATTTTTTTGCAAGTTCAATTATACAGTTGAATGCAATTAAATGAACTAAAGTTTATAGGAATCATTAAAGATATTCAAATCAAATGTATAAATTGGATTTTGTAAAGTTTTAGAAAATCAAAGGTATTAACTTTCTCGGTTAATAAAATCTAGTCTATAAACAGAATGTTTTACATTTTTTCTCATTCTTTTGTTCTTATAAACTTTGCATCTATTTACATGGGAGGTTTATTAAGAAACGAGCCTGAAGGCTAAAACAATGAAACACCTGCATATGAGATATTTGAAGTCACTACTTGAAGATCACATACATCTACAAATGTATTCCTAATTCTTAAGATACTTTTAGCCATGTTTTATATACACTCAACCATTAATTGAATCTCTCGATATTTGCATGATATGTAATACATCACTTAGTCTAAACTTTAACGCACTTTTAGCTACGTTTTATACTCAACCATTTTATATGGAAGTGATTAAGTTATCTTTCTGATTTGGAAGGGCAACATAGACTGAAATTATGATGTCAATGGAAAATAATTAAGGACATATCTGTTTCGGAACCGTTGAAATTATTGAGCGTAGAGTGGGCCAAGTTTCCAGTCCCTTGTGTGCCTCATATGTCCGCTTCACAGACAAAGCAAGCTTTCTACGTTAACCCACAAGTATTGTCGGGAAGGTGTTAATTGGATTGGATATTCTACTGAATCGTTTCAAAAGAATTGGATATGAAAAAAACCAAAATAAATAATAAATAATATCATCCACCCTACATGCTTTTCCATCGTTGTCTCTTTGTGCACTGCTACCTGCTCTGTAATTGTGACCCTTTGTCTCGTATATCTGTCTATGCTAAAGGAGGTTTCAGGTTTGTATTTGTAACCTTCACACTTGCTTGAAACTCCTAAAAATGAGCTATCCTGATACTGACTGCTTGTAACATGAGAAATCAAAAGTTGACACGGAACGTTAAAATTGCACAGGCATGTTGCCGAAGAGTATGACTGCTGCTTTATGTCCAGCGCTAGCAAGAAGTGCAATCTCAAACCGATCTCAACAGAACTGAACACTTTTTTGGGTTTTTATCGGCAAGAGCAAAACGTCAATAAAGGTTTTACTTACAAACGCCAGTGAAAGTAGAATCACTGGAAAGCAACAATTCAAAGATCAAAACCAAAAGCGTTGCTGGGGATTGCAGATCATAAGAAACAGGAGTTGCCCACGGTATCCAATAGTTGCTTCCTATCTGCTTAGCTAAAGCGGAATCAACACTATTCAAGGTACTAGTGCTCCAATATATGATATTGTGGTATATTTATAAATAGACAGAGAATCTAACCCCGATCCCTTTCTCACGTTCCTCTTCTTGTACATGTTGTCCTTTCTCTCCATTTAGACCATGCAACTTGATTATCATCTTGCTCAGCCGTGTCAAAGTTTTGATTTCTCGGTTGGCCGTAGTCCTGGTGATTCAACACATCATGAGCAGATGCCTTTGTACTGGTCTTGGTTTCAGTAGCACTCTAATGGCAGAAGGACCTTGCCCACGTACGTGACATCGGTAGTTTAAACTGTCAGGTTTACCAGCTTGGATGATCACCTTGTCTCTTAACCGAAGGAAAGAATTTGGAATCATGATCCTCTTCAAAGTTTCTGCCAACACTCCATAAAATGATACCCGGAAAACAGAACAAAAGACGCATGTGAAAGGCATAATTACGTGGTAATCTGGAGATTATGTTTCCAGCACGAGATCTTTAGCAGGTAAAGAATCACCACTTTGTGTGTTACATAGATTATTGTTTTTAAGCATGGAAGATCCAAGTGGACGCTCCTGTAAGTTGCAAGGATGATCAATGTGACTTTTTTGCTTATGCAAAGGATGGATGCAGATAAGTTGCACAATGAAAGTGTGATTAACTTGGTCATCTGGTTGTACACACGCTAATAAACATGAAACAGGGAAACAAGCATCACGGAAAAGCACATGTAAAATCTAAACTGCAAGATTGGCACACAGAAAAGAAAGACGAAACGATAACTCGACGCTGAGAACAATAAACGCCCATCAAATGGCTAAAAGAACGATTCAGCAAAGAGCCTAGAAACTTAGCCACAGTATTCCAATTCAAAATTAAACCTATAATGATGCACCACAGAGGTTCATATGAGGTCAGGATCATACATCAATCACAAAGAGTCATATTATTTTTCACCAAGCCTTGAAGCGAAATTATTTTCAACTGTGAAGATTCATCACCGACTGCCTAGCAGAGTCGATATTGTTTATGTTGAATATTTAATTTCAACACATGACCTTGTTTTGTTTTCCAAGCTTGTCATTCTTAAACATTTGGGGCGCCAAGACTCTGTCTGCTTTTTTCTGCAAAGATTATTCGGATTGGATTTTGGATCTTGAAAGTTTAAAATTTAAGTATGTCCAAGGTTCAAAAATCCCCGCTCAACAAAGCCAATTTTAGTCTGGATTCCATGAACAAATGAAGATCGATCTAGTGATAAATTAAAGTCAATGCATCGGAAAAATAACGCAAAATTGGACTTAATTTGCGATATGTGAAGTACTCTGCAAAAATTGAGACGCATGGAGGAACGGAGATCTCCTGATTTTACAAAACTAAATCACAAAAGTGGAAACATTATCAGATCTCCGTCGTTTTCTTTTGAGATTAATTTCTTGTGCTGAAACCACGCAACTTACCCAGTTACAGAATATTCGTGTAAGAGTATTAGTACAGCTAAAGCAGGTGCCGACGCAGCAGATTGGCAGCCTTAATCTGAAGGACGACAATCCTTTGAAAAGAAAAAGAATTATACAGTGTGCCTCTGAGCTCGGTAGGTGCGCCAACAATCTGATGCTTGCCAGGGCGATGGAAGTCGAATTCAATTCATAACTTGGATGTTTTGTATGTGTATAAATGTCATAGGAACCCTTCAAAATTATAGGGGAAATCTTTCAGATTGATTTTCTTCATGGTGCGGCTGGGTAAGTGGGTATGAGATGAATCTCACAAACTCACCTGTTGACAGCCATCACTTGCAAAGGAATACCATTTTCTCCATTCAATCATTGTCACTTAGATCCTTATGGTAGGAACTTTGTGCTAAAGTCTGTCTTCATTGGGCATAAACCCTAACCATATACGTGACTTTTTTTCTCGTCACTTTAGACCATATTGGGTGAGTGGAAGCCGCTTGAAGAAGGGCTGAAGTCCTCCCCACTTTACTCTGACTCCGGGGTTCAGGTCTGTTTCGGGATCTGAAAGACCCCAAGCTTGGTACACCCATTGACTAGTGTGTTGCACTATCACCATTTGCAGTCTAAAGGAGTAGAGGTCTGTTTCGGGATCTGAAAGACCCCAAGCTTGGTACACCCATTGACTAGTGTGTTGCACTATCACCATTTGCAGTCTAAAGGAGTAGTAGTGTATGCAAAAATCAAAACTGTTTGCATATTGTCATATGTTAAAAACATGTATTTCAAGAATACAATTATCTTTTCTCTGAACCTTCTCCTTCAACAAGAGCATGGGAATGTGCATGTGAGTCCCAGCAAGTTAAATAATGCAGATGCACTTAACGATACAGTGTTATAAAGGAAGAGTACTCGAGTATGAACTTTTGCAACGAGAAGAAAATGCACCCCCCGACAACTCACATACAGTTAGTACAGCAACTCTTTGAACTTGGTACATAAAATAGAATTTTCTCCTCATTTGACCTATCTTGTTTGTTCTCCCTAAATCTCATACTAGATGCCAGAGCGACCAGCTTGCTTCATTTAATTACTACAATAACTAAAAGATGCATTATTGGTCATAGAACCAAATAATCGTTTTTTTTATGTATATGTCGCCAGTTTTGCTTGTTTTTATCAGCCTTTTGCTGCAAAATGATGGATAACATGGACGTGCTATCAAGCAGATGCCCCAAATAGTGGACAGCTCTTATCCTGGAAAAATTTTTTGGAAGAATTCCCCACCAAAGGAATATGCTTCCATGTGATCATTAGCTGCTCAATAATTGACTGATGAACCATAGACCTTATCTATGGGGACAAAAAAATGTGCTTGTGCTTCGCTTTCATGGAGTCTAGAAGTAAAATTATTTCAACTTCGCAGGTGCCAACCTTGTCGATGGAGGTCTGACTATCCTGACACAAGCTTTTCTATTTTGAAGTGGCAACTCGATGAAAGGTTGAAACCGTCTCTCATTTTCCTTTCTCTTTTCTCTGGAATCCAGTGCTGTTTCGAGACTTAGGTGATCATACCAGTCATTTGGAGTGTAGTGTCTGCCACCATTTGAGTAAGATTACTTATGAACACAAACAAATATAATTGTGATTTGCTTTTATGGAGTCTGAAAGGAAATTATTTCAATTTCATAGGTGCCAACTATGTAGGTGTTGTCAAGGGAGGTCTGACTATCCCTTCATCCCGATACAAGCTTTTCTGTTTTGAGGTGATCATCTTTCTGCGCCGGGATTGATCCGTGTTTGATTGCGCATTTGCTATTGAAAATCCGAACTGCGAAATTGTTGGCAGTGATTGCGATGGTGCCAGCAATAGTCAGGTTGCAAGAAAAAGTCCTTTTACATTTTAGTTATTTATTTATGTATTTATTTAGTCTTTGTGATTTGGCCATGCTCTATGTGTGCACACAAAGATTGAACATTGAGCCAATTGCACCTATATCTAATTGAATCTGAACTCAATAGTAACTAGGTCCGAGCTCAGTCTTAATAAAATCTTATCCCATATGAGCCAGATAATAATGCCGTATTCAGCTATGAATCGGATATCCGACAGAAGATCAGAATTCTACGAGAATTTGTGTGGTGATTAAGTACTCTGGATCAGAACTGCCTACGGCGAATTCTAGCTTGAATTGCGAGCGTTTGGATCTGAATGTGGACGATCGCCATCTCCCCACTAGCCGGCAAATGCCGTAGAGGGGAGACGCTTTCGACGATGACACACTAGCCGGCAAATCGCTGCATTGGCCGGAAAAACAGGTAGTGAATACTCCCTCCCCCGCTCTCTCTCTCGTCGTGTTCTTTCTTATAGTGCAGAAATTTTACCTAAAAGGTCCCCCACTTTTAAAATTTTCTTAATCCTGCCGTTACCTTTGCTTAACTACACACTACCTCTGCCCGACAATGCTAAACTTGATGTGAATGCTAAAAATTTGCGCATTAGTGTCTTCGAGGGGTAAACTCCAAGGTAATATCAATGCCAAGACAAGACGTGGCCAGATATTTAAAAATGAAGGCATAAATCTGAAAAAAAAAATTGATTTTAATACTGCCAATACGTCCACTGGTTTATTGGGCTCTGTTCGAGCTGGCAGCCACGTGGCATGTGACATTCAGCGGTCATTTGAAGTGGCCATTTGACGAAAAGACCCCCGTTTAACGCCTTTCCTTCCTGTCTTACCCGGATTCGGCAGCCTGCCTACAGGGTTGGCCGCCTTTCATTTTAAATTGATATGCTAACAACATAAAAAGCATTATTTGGGCCATAGAAAGCTTTGTTTAGGAAAAAAAAATCGTATATAAGAGTTCATAATATTTAGCAGACCCCCACTCTTTATTATTATACTCATATTGACACACAGGTATACTTAATTATGATCTAGTATCACTCAAATAAACAGTCAAATTTTTCAAAAATTAAAGTGAGAAAGAGGAGAAAATGAGAAAGTGATTATGATATAGTATCACTCAAATAAACAGTCAAATTTTTCAAAAATTAAAGTGAGAAAGGGGAGAAAATGAGAAAGTCTTTGCCCTCTAAGCCTATATTGTGTTTTCTAAGCATTAAAGGTGAAATTTGGTGTTTGTGTATCTTTTCAAGAAACTACATCCAAGATATTAACAATGAAAGATTTATATACTCAA